>JABUQX010088103.1:0-10000 GCA_015478945.1 Trachelipus rathkii
AAGAGAGATTAAACAACTGGCAGGTGTTGGTGTTGGTGTTGGCTTCTTAGTGGGGTACAAGGGTGAGGTTATCGTATCATTTGGAATGAAGGAAATTGCTCGATTTTTTAATCTTTTTTTTTATATTTTTCTTTTTTTAACCAAAGAAAAGAAGAAAAAGAAAGATAAAAATAAAAAAATAAGAATTTAATTAGCAAGCTTTTGCATGCGTTGTTGAGGAAATGATGTAAAGACCTACAATTTGGTTAATCAGATTATGCTTAATTATATATATATATATATTATAATATATATATAATATAATATATATATATATATTATATATATATATATATATATATATATATATATAATATATATATTATATATATATATATATATAATATATATATATATATATATTGTATGTGTTGGTTGTGTGTGGCGGGTAGTTGTTGTGTTGTGTTGTTGATGAGAAGAGAGAGAGAGAGAGAGAGAAGAATACTTGTTGAAAAAATCTATTGTTTAATATTTTGATTTCAAAGTTTTGTTAAAGATAATTGAATGGGGATTTTTTTAAGACATGATTCAAATCAACTCAATTCCTGCCACACACACACACACATCACACACAACACACACACACACACCTAACACACCTAGCACACCTACACACTACGCACACCTACACACCTACCACTCTGACAGCACTCTATCACACATCACTACACACCTACACACACACACACAACACACACACACACTTACACATTCTACACTACTATCACTTTGTTTATGTTTGGTGTTTCACACACAACACATCACACCACACATCCACACACACACATCACACGACACACACCACACACGTTTATGTTTTACAAGGAAACGTAATCTTCGTCTCTAAAATTTGGCATAGTATTAAATTATAAAGAAAGTTTATTATATATATTGAGTTTTTAGACTCTACATGCACTGTGGTTCTCTGTTATGATTTAAAAGATCTATTGGTCAATAGGGCTTGTATTATTATTTTTATTTTATTTTTTTATTATATTGCATTCTTGGAGAATAATTATTATTATTATTGATTATGATTATTATGATTATTAGTTATTGTTATTGCGTTAGTTATTGCTATTGGTTGTGGTTTATTTTGTGTGTTTGTTATTGTTTATTATTATTAGTTATATTATTAAATTTCATAATACTATTTTTCCAAAGTTTCAAGCACTTCCCACATTTCATAAGATAACCTCCGCTTTCCTTTCCCTGGCGACAAACTTATTCCTTCTCTTTTAATATTATATATATATATATTATATATTATATATATATATATAGTATATATATATTATACTATATATTTAATATATATTATATATTTAGTTATATATTTATAGATATTATTATTATATATAAAGGTATATATATATTATATAATAATATATATATATATATATATCATTTGATAAAAGTTTTGACCACCAGCAGCGATTTTCTTTAGTTCTCAAGAGAGAGAGAGAGAGAGTCGGTGAAGTTGCTTTTAATTATTCAGTGGAGAATGACCTTTTGCAGATGACGAAGCTCACCCCCCCCTTTCCTTACCTTCCATTACCTGTGTCGCTGATTGTCTTTGGAGATGAACCAAACATTTTTGACCTTTCTTAACTTCTAATCCTTCTCATTGTAATACTGTTAAATTCTTTCCGCCTCTGGGGTAATCCCATTACGTTCTTAGCCTTTTATTCTTTTTTATTTCCTTAAGTCTTCCTCAGGAAAGTCCTTTGCGTCAACTACAAGGAAACATTCATTGGAACTCGGATTTTCCTTGGAACGATTCCTGTTTCAAAGGGCGGGATCCCTCCCTCGGAGGGATTAGAATGCATAATCAAGGCGATCCTCTCTCTGGCATGGAAGTGAACAATAAATTCTTTACTCTTTCAGCTAAAACTCCAAAACCTTGGGTTACCTCTGCTTGTTCTCAGTACTCTTTGTTGCAGGAAGGTTGCCATCAGGGAGTAATGCCGTCTATAAATTCATGAATCTCAAATCTTTTTTTATTTTATCTAAGAATTGTGCTAAATCTTTTCTACGCAACATTAATTAAGAACTCATTTAATATAAATATATATATATATATATATATATAGTATATATATATATATATTATATATATTATATATATATATTATATATATATATATATAGAGAGAGAGAGAGAGAGAGAGAGAGGAGAGAGAGAGTTCGCAAAAATTTGTTTTATAAGAGTAGAAAAATCCTTGACATTTTGACTGTTAATTTGTCTCCTTTTTTTCACATTTGTTTCAACACAAAAGAAAAACAAAAGAACAAAGGGAAAAAAAATCCTTTTAAAAGACCAAGTTTTAATATGTATTTTTGTTTTAATTTCATGTGTTGCTTTAGTGAGAAAAGTCATTGCGGTTCATCCTCCTGCTAGAGAGCATTCATGCTCCACAACCTAAATATATTACATGCTCATGTGAGCGGCAGATGGAAAGAGAAGGGAAATAGGAAATGGAAAAATAGGAAAAGAGGGAAAAAGGAAGAGAAGAAGAAGAAGGAAAAAAAATTGCTGATTGAGGAAGAAGAGTGGTGGTAAATGCTTGAAATATAGAAGGAAGAGAAGATATAAAATTTAAAAACTTTTGATAATGAAGAATGATAAGAATGAAGATTGAAGAGTAAATGGAAGAGCAATAAAGTAAAGGAGTGAATGATGTCGAGGGAAATTAGCACTGAAGAGTAAAACAAAGAGAGAAAACTAAAGGTGGAAAATTGAAGCAAATAGAAGAGTGGTGTGAAAGGAAAAAAAGAAAAGAAAACGTTAAGTAAAGTGGTAAAGGAAAAGAAAATTGAAGAGTAATGGAAAGAGAGAGAGAGAAAGGAGAGAGAGAGAGGAGAGGGAGAGAGAGAGAGAGAGAGAGAGAGAGAGAGAGAGAGAGAGAGAGAGAGAGAGAGAGAGAGAGGAGAGAAGAGAGAGAGAGAGAGAAGAGAGAAGAATGAAGAATAATTGAAAAGTGGGAAAAATAAAAATGAAGATCAAATTAGGGTTCCCCTTACTTGTAATTCAAACACCGTAAACAACACAATTAAAAAACAAATTCTAATTACAAGTTAAAACAATTTTTATATTCACAAAGTAGATTTTTCAGAAATTTATTATTGTTATTTCAATATAAATATATATTATATATATATATACTAAATAGTATATAATATATATATATTATATATATAGTATATATATATATATTTATATATATATTATTATATATATATATATATATATATATATTATATATATATATAATATTAATATATATAATAATATATATTATTATTATATATATTATATATATATATATAATATATATATATATAATAATATATATATATATATATTATATATTATATATATATATAGATATATATATATAGTATTATAGTATTATGTATATATATTATATATATTATAATTATATATTATAATGTATATATATTATATATACTATATATATATATATATATATATATATATATATATATATATATATATATATTATTTATATATATATATAATATATATATATATATTTATATATATATATATATATATATAAATATATATATATATATATATATATAGTATATATATATATATATAGTATATATATATAATATATATATATATATATATATATATATATATTATATATATATAATATATATATATATATATATAAGCCTACCGCTTTGAAACATAAATAGTGAATGTGTCTGATGGCATAATTTTAACATCCCCCAGTTGGCGAATGTGTTATGCGGGATGTCCAATTTTTCACTCCGCTGGTACGGAATGCGGATGTAGATATTTTTCAATCTAACTTATATATATATATATATATAGTATAATATATATATATATATATATATATAATATATATATATAATATATATATATATATATATATATATATATATTGAGAGAGAGAGAGGAGAGAGAGAGAGAGAGAGAGAGAAGAGAGAGATGGAAGTAGCGCTATCGGAGCGATGATGTTACTTTCCATTGGACATTTGTTGCCTAGGGTACATCCTATGACACTCCAGTTGCTAATGGTTCGCAGCCCTCTTTCGCTCATATTCACAATCTTCTTACACAGGAGTAGACTCTCCGTATCGCATACAGACCATAAAACCCTACTACTATTACCAAATAAGCACCTTTTATCCTATATTCCATGTATGTGGGGGAGAAAGAGTTCCCACAGCTTAAATTCTGCGTGTCGTAGGTCGTGATAGCAGCAAGCGACCTTATATCTTTCGGCAAAATTGTATGAATCGGCTGTGTAAAGGAAATGTTCAAAAGAACAAATGGTGAAGAGAAAAAGGAGAGAGGTGAGTAGATGATTTATGAAATGGGCAAATTTTCATTTGATAACTGTGATCTTAAATAAAGATGAAAGTAAAGTTTTTTGAAGAAGAATGATGTGGGTTTAAAATTGTTGCGTGGCTGGAGTGGAGTGAAATGAAGAGGGAGAGAAAACGGAGTTGCGACTCTGATGGGTAACCTGTGGCATAGAACTATGGAGAATTTTGATTGTGTGAGTACAAGAATTCTAATGGTAAATTCGAGTTTGAGAAGGCCAAGGTATGTGTGGTTGTAACGTATGGTCCATCTGGGGATGATGCTGAGTTTGAATGATGTTTTTGATGAAGTGATTAAGGGCTTCAGATTGATTGTGTTGGGCGACTTAAATGGTTGGATAGGTGATCGAAAAATGGATGGTATAACTGGTGTCTTTGGAGTTACGGGAGAAAATGAGAACGATTGGAAGGTGATTGATTTCTGTGAGGAGAGAGGCATGTGTGTGTGTAAGAAATACATTCTTCGAGCACAAGAGTATTCATAAGTATACGAGAGTTAGGGTAGATATGATTGATTTTGTGTTGGTGAAGAAGGAGATGTTGAAATATATAAAGTACGTTAAACCAATGAGGAGGTTATGAAGGAGAATATTAGATCAATATGTTTTTTTTATGTAAGATTAAGTTTGTGTGGGCATGTATGGAGAGGAAAGAGATAATGAAGGATGTGGGGAGAAGTAAGGATGAAAAGTTAAGTGAAGAAGGTTATGAGAAAAAATATGTGAGAGCATTTGCAGATAAATTAGTTGAATACGAACAAGATGAAATTGAACAAATCCGGAAACAAATGAAGTGTGTCTTTGTTAGTACCGCAAGAGAAGTACGTTAATATACTAAAGTAAGAGGTGGGAATGTCTATAGTGAGTGATGAATGAACAGGTGATGGAAGCTGTCAAAAGTAAAACAGAGGCGCGGTTGAATGTGCTAAATGCTAACGATGAGGTCTCAAAAAAAAGGTATAGACTAAAAGTTGCATACGTAAGAGAAAAAAAAAAGTTAAATGAGCAGTTTGGAAGATGGATGAATGGTGGGGACTTACATGGAAATAGTAAACTCTTCTGGAAGGAAGTACGAAAGGTTAGGAAAGAGAATAAGGTGAATCTTTATAGAGTAAAGAATAGGGAATATATATATATATATATATTTACTATATATATATATATATATATAATATATTTTATATATATATATATATATATATATATATATATATATATATATTAGTATATATATATATATATATATATATATATATAATAATATATATATATATATATATTATTATATAATATTTTTTACCAAATTTTTTTTTATTTTTATATTTTAGTATGGTTGGGTCAGATTTAGTTTTTGATGTATTATTATTCATCATGGTCTAAATGAAAAAAAATTCTTCCAAAATGATTATTGATCAAAAATTGGATATTTAAAAAAAATATTTAAAATTTTGTTGCGAATTTGAAAATGATTGGGGCAATTCTTAATAAAGGCCTTTTTTTCTATCAAATTTAGACCAAAAATAAAGTTTTTCCATAAAAAAAAACGGCAAAAAAGTTTGTTTTTTTTCTTTTCTTTTTTTTTTTTTTATTGGAAGAAGCTACACCATAAAAATTGATTGGAAGAAGTTTACAAATATTTTAATATTGTAATAAGAATATTAAATATAAATTTAATAAATGATTTAAAATATTCAATTAAAAATATGAAGCTTCAGGTAATTTCATTTTAAATATTAATTTAAAATTTAACATTTTCCTTTTCGCATTTTTCTTTCATATTTTTCAACCCGTCGTTTCGATTCAAAAAAAAAAAAAATTCTCACCGAAATTTTCAAAACTTTTTCCTCTTAAATTGAATATGTTTGAAAAAGGAATATTTGAATTTGGGTATTTAAATAATCTCCCCTGCAAAAGACACCTATTACTGATATCTCCAAAATAATCAAAATAAAATGTTTCAAATTATTTTCAACAATGATAAAAAATTTATTTCAAATTTTTATATAAAAAAATATATATATATATATATATATATATTATATATATATATATATATATATATATATATAATATATATATTATTATATATAATATATATATCATATATATATATAATATTATATGTATATATATAATATATTGGTAGGTGTAACAGAGATCGTCACTGCTCACTGGAAAGCGACAATGCTGGGACAGGAGAACCCGCCTCAGGGACGACCTCTAAACCGAACGCGAAACTTGGAGGTGAAGAAAATATCAAATCCTAAGCAGTAGCGGGAGTACGAGGACTACGGTAATGCTGTGAAAAGTGGACCCTTCACAGGGAAGATCGGAAAAGCTAACGGGAAAGAATCGGCAAAGAAAACATTAAATCCTATATAATAGTTGGAGTTCGTGAAGGAAAGCAAATATAAAATCAAAATGGAAAGGCGAATAATCAGCCAAGAAAAAACGCAGGTGTTCATAAAGATGTTAGCTAAGATTGAATTAATTGAACTTTATCATATCCTTCCCCATCCTCTTCTTTCTAATTCCTTCTGGTTTAGATATGTTGATGATGGTTTTTTGCCGCGGTAACCACTTAACATTCAACTCTTTAAGATGATTCTCCACACACATAATAACATACACCTAACATAAAATTTACGATTGAAAATTTCCACTAAACAATACCCTTCTTTTTTGCTTGATACTTCTTGATGATTTGGACTGACAATACCTTACAATTTTCCATCTACAGAAAACCCACTGCCAAACCTTACTACACACATTGGTTCTCATCCCATCCTATCAACACAAAATTAGGTACATTATCATCCCTTTTTCTAAGAGCTTTAAGAATTTGTTCCCCTTTATACTTAACAAACGAATATTGATTTCATCTTTTTCCACGCTTTTTTGAAAAATTAATCTTACCACATCACATCTTCCTTTCAAGGTTATACATATCAACTTTCCTTAATATATCCTTTCAAGTAACCCCAGCCTTCACTCTCACTACTTCCTTTTCCTTCTCACAAGCCTGTTTCCTGTTCTTAGGTTTGGTGTTCATCACCCATGATTCGTGCTCTTCTGTTCGAACATTTAGCCCCTTCAAAAAAATCCTCAAACCTCATACACACAACAATGTTACCAATCCTCAATGTGTCTCCAAGATTCCATGTCTAAACTGTAATAATACATATATTGGAGAAACACATGACTTCCCACGCCGCAAATACCAACATGAATACGGACTACAACTTGACAATCCTAACTCTGCTCTCACCATTCATAGATCCACACACAATCATACCATAGATATAAACCCGATGACACCCATTATTCACATTGATAACTTACACCTTAGGAAAATTTCTGAATCTTTTTGTATTAGCAACAAGGATATTTTCAATCTACAAACCAATACCTACACAATAGATACCATCTAAACAACATTATAAACTGCTCAACGCTTTTTCAAAAATCTTTAAAACAAAAAACTACAATCATTTCAAATATTTTATAATCTTATTTTAAATTTTATATTTTAGTCTTGAAAAGAAACAACTGAAAGAGGGCCGCTTTGATTTAGGCCGAAAGCTATTGTTACTAAAATTTGTTTTATATTATATGCTAAATCTCAAGTGATTTTCTCGACCTTCTAATTTACTAAGGCATTACTATAATAAATATTAATTAGCGTTCTAAGCTATATTAACAATATAGTAGTATATATATTATATATATATATAATATAATATATATATAGTATATAATATATATATATATATATATATATATAATTTAATATATATATATATATATATATATATATCTCACTTTTAATACATTTTATTATTATTATTATTATTATATATATTATATATATATATAGTATATATATATATTATATATATATATATATATATATATTATATAATATTATATATGTTACTAGATCCGGTATCAATTTTTAGTTGCCGAAATTATTGGCTTTTAGAGATAAATTTGTTTTAATAGGCCTTCAATGTCATATTATATATATATATATATATATATAATATATATATATATATATATATATATTATATATATATATATAATATATATATATTATATATATAATATATATATATATAAATATATAATAATATATAATATATATATAATATAATATTATATATATATTATATTATATATATATATATAGTATACTAATATATAGCTATATATATATATATATATAATAATATATAATATATATATTTATATATATTTATATATATTTATATATATATATATATTTATATTATATAGTTAAATATATATATATATATATATATATATATATATAATATATATATATATATATATATATTATATATAATTATATATATAATAATTATAATATGTATTATATATATATATATATATATATATATTAAATATAATTATAGTATATAATATAAATATATATAATATATATATATATAATATATTAATATATACTGTATATATCTAATATATATATATATATATTTTTCTTGGTCTGCTCTTAGTTTTTTTTTTGTTTTTTCTATTTTATATATTGATTTTATATATATCTATCTATCAGTTTATATATTATAATATAATATATATATTTATATATATTTTAATTTAAATATAATATATATATATATAATATATATATTATATATATATTATGATTATACAGTATTATATATATATATATATATATATATATTATATATATTATTAATTTATATTTATATATATTTATATATATATTTATATTATATTTTATTATATAATATTAATTATATATATATATATATTATAAGTATTATATATACAGTATATTATATATTATATATATATAATATATATATATATATATATATATATATTATATATATATATATAATATATTAATATATATTTATATTAATTACATATATTTATATTATATAATATATATATATATATTATTATATTATATATTAATTTATATTATATTATATATATAATATATTAGTTATATATATAATAATATATAATATAATATTAAATATATATAAATATATATAATATATATATATTATTATAATATATTATATATTATATATATATATATAATAAATATATTATTATATATATTATATATATATATTAAATATATTATATATTATTTTATATCATTTATATATAATATATATATATATATAATATATATATATTATTTATTTATATTTATATATATTATATATATATTTATATATATATATTTATATATATTAAATTGTATTTGAAGGGCTATTAAACAATTTATCTCTTAAAAGCATAATCGCACTAAAATTGGATACCGATCTAGGTAATTATATATATAATATATATATATATTATATATAAATAATATATATTATTATATATATATATAATATATATTATTATATATATATAAAATGTTTAAATGAATATATATAATTATATATAATTATATTATATATATATATAATATATTATATAATATTATATATATTATATAAATATATTATATATATATATATATTATATATATATATTATAAT
>JABUQX010088103.1:15000-22500 GCA_015478945.1 Trachelipus rathkii
GGGTGTTGTGTGTCGTTGTTCTGGCCATGTTTTGGTTTTAGTTGATATTTTAAAAGTTTTTGATGTGATAAAGTAAATTACGATTGTGTATTCAGTTTGGTGTGTGAGTGTGAGTGTGAGTGAGAGTGAGAGTGATAGATTTGTTTGTGTGGTCGGGACAGGGTGATATTCTGGGTTATGGTTGCATTTTTCGAGGTTCATTCTGTTATAGCTCCGACCTGCGATTGGGATGGTGGATGGGGTGTGAGTTGCGGTATTTAGTGTGAATTGCGGGTTGTCGCTGGTTAAGTACGGGTGTGGCATATGGTCTGTGATTGAGGGTTTCTTGAGAGTATAGTCGCCTCTGGTATTGTGATCATATATGATTGTATGTAGTGTCGTGGGTGCTTTCTATTATGTTTGGTGTGGATTCTGTTGTGTTATTGTGTTGTGCTTTGATGGTTCGGTTTTATGGTGTGGGGGAGGTGGGAGGTGAGGGGGGGTATAATATATTATATATATATATATGTATTATATATATATAAGTAATAATATAGAAGAGGAGGCAATATGTTGAAGGGAGATGGATAGGTAGTGATTCCGATACATGAGAGAAATACTGAGAGGCTTTTGGTCAAAAATAAAGAAGGAAAAGGCGCCTGGCGAAGATGGAATTGCGATAGAGTTTAGATAAGGGAAGGAGAAGAAGAATTGAAGAAAAATAGTTTAACTTTTTAATAAATGTTGGGATGGAGGGTGTAGTTTCCGGTAGATGGGATGAGAATAGTTGTTTTGGTCATTTATAAGGGAAAATGTATACTGGAGGATTGGGTGGAAACATAGAGGAATAGCTTTTATTGGATCATTACCAAAAGTGTACGAAAGGACTTTAAGAAAGAAGATTAGGAGGAGGATAGAGATCACAAGTTTGGAGAGTAACAATATGGGTACAGGAAGGGGAGGAGTATTCTGATCTGTTGTTTTGCTTTAGAATACGTGTTTGAAGAAGACTGAGAATTTAATAAACAGCATATATAGCCTTCTTGGACCTAAGAAAGGCATTTGACTAGGTACCCAGAGCCAGACTTTGGAGGGTGATGTTAGGGGAAGGTGTACGAAGTGGAGGAAAGACTGAGGAGAGCAATTAAAAAGCTTGTATAGCGTTTGAGAGTGTAAAGTGAGAACTGGAAGTAAAAATGAGAAATGGTTTGAGGTGGGGACGGGAGTCAGACAGGGCAGTGTCCTGTCTCCCTTACTCTTTATAGCTTACTTAGATGTAGTAATCAGATAGGTCAAAGAGGAATTTCCGAAGATGGTGATATAATAATGGTGTATGCGGATGGATTTGACATGTTGGAGTTGGGAGGAGGGATTATTGAGAGGACTAATGGAAAGTTTTGACAGAAATTGAAGGAGATTGGTTAGAGATGAATACAGAAAAGACAGTGATAAATGATGAGTGGGCTTAGAGAGGATAAGGGAGAAGGGAGATCGTCATTGATATGAAAGATTGATTAATGTGGATCAGTTTGTTTTACTGGGTGCGTTATTTAACAAGCAAAGGGAGATATGTACGGTGAAGTGGAGGCAAAATGGAAAATAAGGAAGACAATGAGAAGCGTTAATATCCAATTAATGAAAGGATCGGGGTGATGGATATAAAATGTGAGAGATTTATAATTTGATAGCATACTGGTTCCACATTGACATATGGAGCCAGAACATGGATCATTAACAACAAAGATGAAAAAAGGATCGAACGACGCTGAAATGAAGGTATTGAGGACGATAGTGGGAAAAGACGAGAAGAGAAAGAGTGAGAAACGAATGGGTAGGGGAGGAGCTGGTGTGGCACCTGTGTTTGAACAGGTATAGATTCGGCGAAGATTGGAGATGGTGGGGGCATATATGAAAGGAATGCCGGGACGAACGAAGTCGCGAGTAGAATGGTGGATGGTGGACGAGTGGGAGGGAGCAAGGCCGACAGGAAACCGAGGGAAAGAATGGAAAGATTCGTGAAGAGAGCCCTGATAAGACATGGACTGCCCGCGATTGCGCCAGCTGATGAAGGATGGTGTACTTCTGGAAGACTGCATGGAAATCGATGTTGTCTCCGCTGACAGGCCGTAGTCCTCCCTGAGTGGAAACGTAAGCCGTAAGTATATATATAATATATATATAATTATAGTTAATTTAGTATAATATATATATTATATATATATATATATATATATCGTTATATATATATATATATATATATATAGGCCTATATGTTAATTATATTATAATATATATATATATATATATATTAGTTAATATATATATTATATATATATTATATAATATAAATATATATATATATAATATAATATATATTTACGGTTTGGTCAAACTGGCCAGGCGGGTATATTACCAAATAAAGCAATCATTGAATGATTTTTTCAAAAAATTAAAATTTTATATATATAAAAATATATTATAAGTAATATAATATAATATATATATATATATATATATATATATTATATATTATTATATAATATATATATTATATATATATATATATATATATATTATAATAATAGGCACTGTTTTGTTTTAAGAGTCCTCCCCCAGGACTTCCAGTTTTTTGATTGTTTTTTTTCGCTATTGTTATATTTTTAGTAAATTTTGAAAAAAAAAATTCTTAAATATATGAAATTGGTGGTGGACATGATTCAAAAGTTCGAAATATTTTAAATAATTATTTAAAAATCACATTTATATAATAAAATTTAAAAAAAAATGAAATATCTCAAAAATTACGACACTTACAGAAAACCAAACTCAAACTTGAAAACAGCGTATAAAAGCTTTTATATAAATGTAAAAAAAAAAAAAAAAAAAAAAAAAAAAAAAAAAAAAAAAAAAGAAAAAAAATTTCTACAAATGAATTATCTCGGCAGTACGTACGACACTTACAGAAAACCAATTACATATTTGGAATCAGCGTGTAAAAGCTTATTACAAAAATGTAAAAGAAAATAATAATAAAATTTTTTTTTAAAAAAAATAAAAAATTAGGGTCTCGAGCCGACGGGGAACAGAGGGGGGGGACGTTTCCATACCCCGGTAGGGGAGGGGCGGAAGGAACCCCCGCGACACCCAATACCAAAGAGCGGGGGGTTCCGGAGACCCTCGCCGGGAGGGGGAAATAGTCTACCCTGTTGTTCTCCCGGAAGCGATGAGACCCGACTCCTGCATCTTGCGGTTTTACCCCTTGGGTATTCCCTTTAGTAAAAAAAAAAAAAATTTAAATCTGACGCTGTCGTAAAATAAAACTTGTTATATATATTTTTGAAACATGTTTTTCACCCCTTAAGTTGACTGTTAGGATCATATACTATTATAAAAAAAAAAAAAAAAAAAAAAAATCAAAAACTCAAAAAAATCATGATAACATAACAGTCCTATATATATAATTATTATATATATTATTATATATATATATATATATAATATATATATATATATATATATATGTAATAAATATTTATTAATATAATTAATAAATATATATATAATGTATATATATATATATATATATTATTATATATACTATATATATATATATATATATATATATAAAATATATAATATATAATATATATATATATATATATATATATATATATATATATATATATATATATATATATATATACTATATATATATATATATATATATATATATTATATATATATATATAAATATTATAATAAACATTTATAAATATATATATAAATTAAAAGATATCAAATATTTAAAGATAATGTATATATATATATATATATATATATATATATATATATATGGGATGTAGAGAATCCTAAGTTGGGACTCGCGAACTCGACCAGCTTTTGCGAACTCAGACTAGGTCAAGTGTAGTCGAATCCATGGATGAGTCTTTGGCCGAGTCCAGCAGTAAGTAACAAATTTGACTGAAAGCCTTTTACAACTTCTTTCCTTCCAATATTTTTGCTAATTATGTACTTGCTAATTATGTAAACTTGCACAGAACTGAAGATGGCAATGGCATGTGCAACTAACTTGACTGGTGCAACAATCCTACTCTACTACACATACAGGTATATATTATGAAAGTACATCAAATATAATTAAGCTTTGTAAATAAATCAAAATGTCAAGATTTAAAAGTTAAAGAATTATAAAAACAAATTTGTAATGAAACCTTTTTGATTGTCAAAAATAATGCAACCCATAAAAATACGTTTCAGATTAAGTTATGTTAAATAATTTATACCATTTGACTGAAGTTTCTACGAAAGGTTGAATCACAGCGAACAAAAAAGACAATCAAGTTTAAGTTTAGCCAATTCAATTTGTTCTCTTATACCATGCTCATATATACTAGACCAATCTTAAATCAGGAACTTTAATACTTAGCAACTAACAAAAGACCTATTCACTGATTTGAATTGACTTAACATAAGCTGCATTTCTTTATTGTCAATATACTAATTTCAATGTTTGAAAACTTTAAAATATCAGCTATACTTGATAAAAGAATCTTTCGGTGTAGCATCAGTTTCATCATGCAATGTTAAAAATTATATTTTACAAGCCTTTTTTGCTTTCATTGATAAATATAGAGAAATTGTAAAGACAACTATCTTGGTGTGGTTTTGATTTAAATATATAAGAAATGTATATTTCATACGGTTATGCCATAAATACAGTACTATAAGATTAGAATTTCATTTGAGAAAAAAATCATCATATTTAAAAGCATAATCAGTAATTACACCTTTTTTAAGTCCACCTGTAACAAACATTTTTTTTAGTCAGTGTACAGGACCCACCACGGCTCACAGTCACATAAACATTACATGTAAGAGTTTGAATAAGATGAAAATTGTCTAAAACCTTCTGTAATAGTTTTATAGACGTTTTATTTCCTTTTGGAAATGCTACTTAAACTGTAATTAGTTAAGGTTAACATTTATTATCTGGTCGCCTGAGACAAAGTTTTCAGGAAATATTTTGAATTTGCCTATACAAGTTGACATTTGAGGTAAGAAAAGAATTATTGACCTAATATTTAATAAAAAAAAATCTTGTTAGATCTTATTTTTATAGTTTTTTTAAATATGTTTTTACGATCATAAATGATAAACCACTGTGTAATATATGGTGATGTATTGTCATGTGAGCATGAAACCTACAATGCTTTCGCATCACCTCTCAACATCTAAATGAAAAAGATAAGCCATTTTAACTTCTTTGAAAGAAAGGCAAAACCCTTCACTGGCAGCAAATTATTTATAAGATTGGAAAAGAATTCTTCCAACGATCTGCAGTTCTTATTTCTAAAAATTTTAAGACTCTCTCTCTCTCTCTCATCTCTGTCAAATACTACTCCCTAAATATATCTAACCTATCGCATTATTGAACTCAAACTTAACCCTTTACTAACAAATAATGTCTGAAATATAATAGTTCTTGCTCACTGAAATTCTCTCTCGTAGTATTCTCTGAATTTCCTATTAGTCCTGTGTCTATGATTAGTATAGAAGGGGGCATCATTCATATGTGAGCTTTCGGTGAAGACGATCCAAATCGATTTTTAAGTTAAAAAATTAACACTACCTGGTCGTCTGGATCATTTCTCACTCTGTGAATATAAAGTCTTTCTGAATTGTTGAAGCGCGGAAAACCTGAAGAGTTCGAACCAGGAAAACCAAAGTGTGCACACAATAACTTCATCCCATCCGATTAAGAAGAAATTGAATAAGCGGAGGTTATTCCCATAAAAAAGATCCATATTATATCATTTTAAAAGAGAAGGACTGAGGATGTCTACCTTGATGGAATTTCACCATTTCATTTAATTTCAACAGTCTTTTGATGTTAATGCCAATCGCTTTTTTTGATTGCTAACTGTAATTTCTTTGATGTAATGTAATTCGTTTTTTGATGTAATGGTAATGTTCTATGATGTTAATGTAATAAGGGTTCTTTGATGTAAGGTAATCGTTTTTTGATGTAATTGTAATTGTTTCTATGATGAGTAATGTAATTACGTTTTTGTTGATTGTAATGTAACTTGCTCTGAGTGCTAATGTAATCGCATCCTGATATTTTTCACATTTACTATTGAAAGATTAGGAGGAAAAAACTAATTTCGATCATTCTAGAATATTGCATGCAAACTTTTATTATTATTGTTCATCTTATTTTTTTTTAGTTAAAATATACTTATGTTACCTAAAATTCACATTTCCCTTGATTATAAAATATATTATATTTATAATATATTTATTTAATTAATATTATGATTATTATATTATTATTAGTCATTAATTATTATTATTATTATTATTATTATCTATTATTTATTATTAAATATAATAAATCGAATTCGGACTATCATAAAATTTGGACCTTTTCCGTTCAGTATGATATATATATAATAAATATATATATTATATATTATTAATATATATATTATATATATACTGATATATATATATATATATTATATAATCTATATATATCATAGTTATATATATATATATATATATATAACTCATAATCTATTATCTATCTCATCTATCTATCTATCTATCTATCTATCTATCTATCATATCTATCTATCTATCTAGTCTATCTACTCTATCCTATATAACTATATATATATACTATATACTTATATATTATATATATATATTATAATATATTTATATATATTTATATATATATAATATATATTATTATATGAGGAGAGAGCAAACTCGAAGATGAGAGAGAGAGAGAGAGAGTAGAGAGAGCGAGACGAGACGAGGAAGAAACCACAAATGCAGAGGACTTTGGCCATTATTACAATTACTCTGTTAAATGAAATAATTAATTCTATTCCCTGTTGAGGGATAAAGATGGAAATTAAATAGATCTTATCCCAATAAATATGTTATTCAATTAACGGTTACGGAATTTGTCCAATTTCCCTTTTTTTTTTTTACAGAGAGATCTGAATAATTAAAGAGGCAGATAAATAAATTAGCAAAGAAAGTAGACTTTTCTTTTTTGTTTACTTTATAGCGCGGTTAATTTTATAGGAGTTAGATTAATTATAGATTCATACTAAGTAGATATTGATATACTTATATCTCTGTGGCTTCTCGTGATTATAACGTCGGTTATGTTGATACTATTATGTTCGTTGGTTGATATTTATAGACAAATGGTTGCATAACTTAAAGTATTATGGTCTTCGGTTGATATTTATATGAGGTTTACAACAAGATGGTACTAGTAACCTATATATTTATTTGACGATCAAAAAAACGAAAAACTTTGCCATGCCTGTGAGTTGCCAAAAATAAATTAAATAAATAAATTAAAAAAAAATAAATAAAAAATGTAATCGTGTTTTTTTTCCAATAAATAGATTTTATTTTTTTTTCAATTGTTCTTAAATAATTTGTTCATTCTTTTAATTTAATTATTTCATATTTTTT
>JABUQX010088103.1:30000-33175 GCA_015478945.1 Trachelipus rathkii
TGATAAAGAAGGTGGTAAGAGAACAGTGAATCAGGAGGATCTTCATGCGTTGATATAGGCGGTGATATCGTTTATAGGATTCTCTCTTAATAGCCCCAGAAAGATATTTCGAAAGCAATGGAATTTATCGAAAATGAGTATCTGATTGTGCCCGATGTCATAGTGCATGTGTAGAGCGAAGGAGGCAGCGAGACAATGTGATAGCGCGTCACATTATATGTTTTAGTTCCAACAGGTCTCTGACCGATGAGTGAGGTGCGGGAGTCTACAATGTTTAGTTCAAAAGACCATCGCAAAGAGACGAAGATGCTGACATATCGCTCAGTGGTGCCTCAGTAGGTGACAGAAGATAGCATGCGTCAAGAGAGAAAATTATGAGAATAAGTGAGGTGAGAGGTGGGATACTAGATAAATATAGAGTAGAGATAAGTAAAGCTATTAAGTATTATGTGTGCGAGCAATGGACATTCATCAAATGCTAATGTTGAAAGAGGGGTAATTTGTGACTGTTCGACTGGTGGGCCTCACTCGCACAAGGATGCACAATGTGAAGTAGATTGGGCATACAGGCTAAATGAGGGATGTGGCTGTCAGTTATAGTGAGCTAGTAAAATTTTTTATAATGATAATTTTCTCAATGCTCTCCCAATCATGTAAAGATAGTGTACCAAATGAATCTCTCTCGCTCTCGTTCGTGCGATCTCGTGTCTCTACGTCTGCTCATATCTCGACTGTCGTGTGTTTACATCTCGATATTTACTATTATGTATAGCTAAAGGATCATGGTATAGTAATGTAACGACCACAAAGAGAGATAGGTATAGGAATACCAGTACGGCGGAGTATGTACTCGTTTTATTAGAGAGCATTAGATTAATATGGGTAAAATGTACAGATGAAGACAGACAGAGAAATAAACTGAGAAAGAATAAAGATATAAGAGGGTATTGGTAAGTGAATGAGTCATATATTGATTAAATAGATGGAGCTCTCAAGTCAAGATTAAAGGTTATTAGGGGGGAAATCTGATGAATGAATGGGCAATGAAGGCATAGAGTGATGGCAGAAGAGATGGTAGATGGAGACCTCGGAATTTGTATAATTTCTCAGAAGTATCCAAGAGGTAATAGATTAGTATGGTGAGAAAGCTTGGCGGGTGGAGGACTCATTGAAGAGATAAACAAGTGATTTTGACATATAACGTCGTATTTTTATGCAGTTAAGTAGACTGATGGGAAAGATGTTTTAAGTATTTGAAAAGATTATGAGAGTAAGTTTACAGAAGGTGACCTGATACCCCTCGACAGGGTTATTTTCTTGTACTCCTTCTCTTGTTGTGCAGGTTTGTGATTAAAAAAGAAAAGTTAATAAATAATTATGATATATAATATATATATATATATATTAATATATATATATTATATATATTATATATTAATATATATAAATATATAATATATATATATATATATATATAATATATATATATATATATATATTAATATTTATAATTAATTTTTCATATATATTAATATATAATATATATATAAATTTTTAATTCTCAATAATTTCATAAAGATGAGTAACATTTCACGTCCATCCGCATCCGCATGCCATTCATACAATATTTATAAAATGCGTACAATACAGCAGTCCGACAAACTCTATGTGTGCCTATACAATATTTTAGATAATGCCGGGCGTTATACTATGCGAGCTAATAAAAATTATTTTACCTATTTTCCTGTTTTTATTTGTTTATATATATTATTAATATGTATAATATAAATGATATATCACTTTTATTTTCTAATATATAGAGTTTATATATATTATTTATAAAATATATAACCCTCTTATTTTTTGCTTTATGAGTTTATGTAAAACTCAAATATTTATTACAGTTTACAAATAAATTTGAATTAAGAATTATAAAAGTAATAAAATTATAATACTTAAATTTTAATATATTAAATTAATTTGTTACTTACAGATCATTGTATTATGACAACTTATTCTACTCTTATATTTTATAATACTGTTTTTAGCTCTTTATATAAAATCTAATTAATAAAATACATACTAAAATATAACACATATTAAAACCATACTAAAATAGCATAAACCCCCCTAAAAAAACTAATTATGGTTATTTTGTATTCTATTTAAAAATAAACCAATGGGTTTTTGGTTTTTTAATAAAAAAAATAATACATTTTTTTAAATCCTCCAAATACATCATAAATATAAATATATATATATATTAATATATAATATTGAGAATTTTATTAAATTCAATTTATCTAAAAAGAGTAAACTAATCCGCATCCGCATACCGCTAATATACCTCATCTACTTATTAAGATCGGTTACTATAATACTCGTGACAATTACCGCATAACAGTCAAATTTTGAACATCCGCGTCTAATCACTCTAATATATATATATATTATATATATATATAATATATATATTAATATATATATATATAATATATATATTATGATATATATATACATATATATTATATATAGTATTAATATATATATATATATATATATATATATTATATATATATAGATTATGTATTATTATATATTAATATATAATTATATATATATATATATATTATATGATATATTATATATATTATATTATATATAATATATATATATATTACTATATATATATTACTATATATAATATATATATATATAAAATATATATAATATATTATTAATAATATAATATATATTAATATAATTATATATATATTATATTAATATAATTATATTATATATATAATATATATATATATATATATAATTATATTATGTAGGTGTGTGTGTTAGTGTGTGTTAGTGTTGATGTAGATAGTGTATATATATAGTATATATATATATGTGAGTGAGCGTCGTTATTATATAATTAGTACTTCAATGTAGTTTTATGTTGACGAAATAACGAACTCATAGATACACGTAAATAATGGTGAGGAAAGCCAGTTAAATAATTTATTAATGTATAATACGAAGAAACATGTGATATACCATTAATGTAAAGTATTATATATATATATATATTATATATATATATATATAATATATATATAATATATATATAATTATATATATATATATATATATATTAATATATATAATATATATATATATA
>JABUQX010088104.1:0-2500 GCA_015478945.1 Trachelipus rathkii
ATATATATATATATATCAGTGGCGGCTCGTGAAGCGAAAAAATGTAGTGGCACTTCAATATATATATATATATATATATATATATATATATATATATATATATATATATATATATATATATATAGGCCAGCATCCCGAAAAGTTCAGGCATGTAACTAGAAAACTATAACATATACACGAAAATAAATATCATTTTATTAATCAGGAGACATTTTTACCGCAGAAATTAAAAAAAAAATTAATTTATTCTAATATTTATTAATAACTCCATATTAATATTAGTAAAAAGTGCAGGCTCTGATCGACTTGAAAGACCTTGAAAGCTCCAGTCTCGAGAGAAAAGTTGCCAAATGTCGCTTTATAATATAATTTGAGAAAATATTATTTTTTTCTTTTTATATCCTTCTTAGGGGGTTCGAGCCGACGGAGGGACAGAGGGGGGGACGAAGTCCCCCCCGTCGTCCCCCGGTAGGCCGAGAAACCCCGACTCTATCTATCGTTCTTGTTTACCCGTGGGTATTTGTCCGTTTTAAAAAGAAAAAAATTCAACATTTGGCAACTTTCCGTCATCAGTCGTAGTGAGCGGCATCATCGAATTGTCAAAAAACTGTAATATTTTCAAGATTTTTAACAATTTTAATTTTTTAAAAAGCGTTATTTTTTTTATTTTTTTTAAATTTCTGCGGTAAAAATGTCTCCTGATTAATAAAATGATATTTATTTTCTTTTTTTTTATATTTATTTTATTTTAGTATTTATATATATATATTTAATTATATATATATATATATATATATATATATATATATATATATATATATATATATATATATATATATATATATATATATATATATATATATATATATATATATATATATATATATATATTAAAATAAATAGAAAAAATATTTTATTAATGATTACTAACATAATTAAGATTATTAAAAAATTATTGAAAATAATACATCTAAATAACATATCCTTCTCGCAATTTTGAACTTCTGGCGAAACTCCTTCGCCTTCTGTAAAAATTAAATTGAAAAATAAAAATTAATTAGTACTTCGGGACTATGGTACATTAAAAATACCGATCTTTTAAAGACTATTATATTTACTAATTTACTATTTTCCTAATTATATTCTTGTATTGCTGAAAACGAACAGAAAGGGATGAAATTTTGTTTTCCTGTGATATCTGGCATCTATTTTCAAATATAAACAACATATTCATTTTTTTATCAGTTCAAAAGTCTCAAATCCCTCATCAAACTTTGTTGGTATCATAAGTTTTTACAGTGTTAAAAGGTAGGTTAGGATATTTTAATTAAGTACTTTTTTTAGATATAGATATATATTAGATGTTAGATAATTTAACACTAAAACGTATTCAAATTTGAGTTATTTTCGTTATTTTAATTAATTCTTGGTTTCAAAGAAGCAGCTGTATGAGTTTGCCAAATTTTCTTTTAATGGAAACTGTTATATTTGATTTTAATTCTAAATTTTGAATAAATACCAGTCTTATATATATATATATATATATATATATACCTATATATATATATATATATATATATATATATATATATAAATATATATATATAGACAGTTTCACTCACACTCACATATATATATATAAAAAAACGAACATTTATATATATATATATATATATATATATATATATATATATATATATATATATATATAGATATATGTGAATATATTTATTTTTATATATATATATATATATATATATATATATATATATATATATATATATATATATATATATATATATATATATATATATTAATTATAATCAATGATATCACGGATCGGCATCCGAAGATGTCAAAATTCACATTCATTGATATCACTAACATATATATATATATATATATATATATATATATATATATATATATATATATATATATATATATATATATACATATATATATATATATATATATATATATATATATATATATTCATATCCATAGATGAGTACTCATAGAAGAAAGCCGATACAAAATGATGTGTCAATGTTGATTGTCTTTTGAATGGTCCCTTCCGACTTTTGAAGAGGAAACGGACCAAGAAAGTGACTCTGAAGATGAGAGGATCCGTTAATGCATATAATTCTATTCAACAACTAAAAAAATACAGGTGTAGAAAAAGATGTTTTTAACTACCTTAGAACATTCTGTACACATCCCCTGAATTTTAAGAATGCTACAAATATTCGCAATTTCAGGGAATATTTTGATATGGTCCTGCAATGTGTGTGAATAGTTTTGACATATATCCTGTATCTTCTCAAACGCTCTTCGAACCTCGAAAATAACAAAGAAAAGAAAAAAAGAAAAAAAAAGCAGTACATAGGATTATGTAGTAATTATCATTGTTGATCCTAGTACGTGTTTGTTGTTAATACGGACGTTATTCAGAGAAGAACGACGGGTGTCCATATGTCAAACACATTCACAGTAAATT
>JABUQX010088104.1:10000-35682 GCA_015478945.1 Trachelipus rathkii
TATATATATATATATATATATATATATATATATATATATATATATATATATAAATATAACACAACGAAATTAACAAATATATATATATATATATATTATGAGCAGACGTAGATTAGAAAATATCAGCTCTTAACGTTAAATACATCACGGAAAAACATGTTAAAAATAAATAATTAAATATATGCGCAAATGAAAACACGATTATCTTGCTACAAAAACATTAAAAAGAATACAAATATATCAAATAATATATTTAGAAGGATTCAGTTTTTGCATTACTTATCTCTTAAAATTTGTTCCATCTTCAGATTTAACTTTTTGCTTGAATATATATATATATATATATATATATATATATATATATATATATATATATATATATATATACTATATATATATATATATATATATATATATATATATATATATAATCCCTGTCTGTGGAAAGGAATTTCCAAAAGGCACGTACTGTTTGTCGTAAGAGGAGAATATGTGACAGCTGTAGCTGTGCATGGGTACTGCTACCACTTGTTTTATACCATAGAAAGCTCATACATAGATTTCTAGTGTATGTTTGCGCACCCAACTCCCAATATCTTGACGATGATGATGATGATATGATGATGATGATGATGATGATGATGATGATGATGATGATGATGATGATGATGAATATATATATATATATATATATATATATATATATATATATATATATATATATATATATATATATATATATATATATATATATATATATATATATATATATATATTAATAATATTATATATATATTTATAGTATACGGAGGTTTAATCATATCGTGTAATGTATTTTAAATTAATTAGATCTATGATTAAAAATGCTAAAACTTCAAATATTTAAAATTTTAACCTTGGAAATATTTCTAAAGAACTAAGCATCAACTCTTATTCATGTTTAAATATTTAGATTGAAAGTTTCAATTAAAGTAAAATTATTTAAACTATTCAAATCGATTTACTTTGAGAGCTCTTATTGAAAGAGACAAACGAATTATTAGAATATAGTCTAAGGAAAGTTCTTTACAAAACAGTGCTTTTGTTTTTGTTTTTCCTTTTTCTTTGTACCAAGGGATTTGCAAATTAAAATATATATGTTTTTCTTATAACGTTAATTGCCTTTCGAAGATTATTAATCTATACAATAAGATTACAAATATGAAAAGTATGGTACAGTATTTACAAATATTACTCATAAACCTGTTTGATGATGTGTTGGAGTATTTTTAGACTTCAAAGAATATATTGTAACATAAATATTCTTCGATGTTCAATATATATATATATATATATATATATATATATTATGAATCTCACTGCTCGTATCAATACTTATTATATTAAGGAAAGAATGATTAAAATAAATATAAGATAATTAACATCAAATTATTTACTTATCTATTGAATATCACTATTCCATCACTTAATAATATATTTATAATTTTATGTATCCGTAGTGTGTTTTATTTATATTTAATATCTATGTTATTTAATATAATGTATATTACTTACCAGATATAATCATTAAACATCATCTTTAACATATATAATATATATATATAATATTATATATATTCATTATATAAATATTATATACTAATATATAATATATAATATTATATATATATTAATATTTATATATATATTAATATATTATTATATATATTATTATATATTATATATATAGTAATTATATATATTATATATATATATATAGTATATATTAACATATATATATTATATATATATTATAAAATTAATTATTTATTAATTAATATTCTATAAAATAATATTCTATTAAATTATAATAGTATAATATATATTAAAATTATAGTATTTAATTATATATTATATTGATAGCTTAAAGCACATGGAGTTAACAACTTTAAATGCATTACCTCAGTATTAAATTTAAACAGCATAATAGTTAATAGCGTATTACACATATAACTTAATATCTAACTACAATTAAACAATTAACTAATAATACTTACTCATACTACTAATAATAGCATATACAATATAATCACTAATATACTATATACATATCAATACATTATATCACAATTAACATACATATCAATATATAAATACATATATCATGGGCTCACAATACTATACATATATATTAAATTATATATAATATTTATATATAATATTATATATTAATATATAATATAATTATATTAATACTATATATATATTATATTAATTATATATATTATATATACTATTTATTAATAAATATATGTATATATATTATATATATAATATATATTATTATATTATACTATTATATATAATTATTATAAATTATATTCATATATATTATAATATATATCATATATAATAATATTTATATTACTATATATAATATAATTTATTTGTCAATATATATATTAATTATAATATAGATAGATAGATAGATATAAGATAGATATATATAGATTAAGATATAGATAGATTTATGAAAGTAGATTAGATTTATAGTATATAGACTACAGACTCATGATATTCTATAAAAATGTTACTGCTATAAATATTTTATTGTTATTTTCATTATTTTATTTATCATATTACTTACTTTTAATATCATATAATATATACATATTTATTATATATTAATATATTACACATCTAATAATAATAATATTAATATGAAAAAAGTATAAATTAATTTAAAAATTATTTAAGCATATATACTTAAATATTTATTATAAAAATATTAGCTCAAAGACTCAAGCAAAATAATGATTTAGTTTTACTACTTATCATGTTACACTGTTTTACTATTAATCATACTTAGCCGAATTTACTCTTTCATTTGTTAAGAATAAATTTAACTTAATAGTATAATTATTATAATATTATATATTTATCTATTAATATATTATATATAATATTATTAATTATATAATTATATATTTAATAATTATTATATTTATTATATTTAAATATTATCTTATATAAATATATATATTATCTTATAATATAACTAATTATAAATATATATATAATTATATATATATTATATTATTATATATATACTTATAACATATGTATACCGAATAATAGGTTATTATATTATTATTAATATAACTAATTATTATATAATATATTTATACATATTATATATACCTATTATATTAATATTTTACTTTTTGTATTATTAATATGTTATTTTATACTCATGACAGTCAGGCTTAAATAATATAATATAATATTTAACAGTATAAATGATATATGAGTATTAAAATAATTTAAAAAAAATTTATACATATTTATAATATAATTATTAATTAGATTATTATTAATTTAAATAATAAATTTTATGTAATATTAATATTAATATATATATATTATAGTATATTATATAGGTATACTATTATTATATATATATATTATAAATATTTAATATATAGTATAATATATATTACTTTATAATATATAATAATTATTATATAATATATATAATATAAATTATTCTATATATATATATATTTATTATATTAATAATCATAATACTATGAGAGTAAGTTAAGAGATCAGTAGAGTTAAGTGTTACAATAAGAAGAGAGTAAATTTATATACAACGATATACTTATAATATAATAAATTACTATAATAATATTAGAGAGAGATAGAGAAAGTAAGAAGTATTAACTAATTTATAGAGCTACCTTTTGAATATTTTTGATTTATACATTATTGATCAATTACATTATATTTTTTTGAACATTAAAATTTAATATTTATCACGATAGAGAAGAGAGAGAGAGAGAGAGAGAGAGAGAGAGAGATGAAGTTGCAAAGTTGCAATTTGTGTTTTTGTACAAAAGGGGAAACACCTGCCACGAAATTTTCAAAAAGTTTTGACACAAGAAAATGGCTATGAAAGCAAAGAAAATAGGAAATGTTTATTGATATAAGTGTCTAAAGTCTTTGAGTATAGTTATTTTATGTACAAAAATTTATCGTTAATATTATATAAGCATCTCATACTATGTAATTGATAATTATTAGTAAGATTATTTTATATAGTCATTAATAATCACTATTATTAAGTTTATTT
Source organism: Trachelipus rathkii (assembly GCA_015478945.1). Classification (NCBI taxonomy): domain Eukaryota; kingdom Metazoa; phylum Arthropoda; class Malacostraca; order Isopoda; family Trachelipodidae; genus Trachelipus; species Trachelipus rathkii. The sequence goes on from JABUQX010088104.1 coordinate 14,115, forward strand.
ATTATTAAAAATTAATATATATATTATTATTATTATTATTATTATTAATAATAATTAATAATATTATAATATAATAGTATATTATATATATATATAATTTATTATATTATATATATATAGTATATATATATATATATATAATATATATACATATATATATAATGTTAAATATATATATATATATAGATATATAGTATTATAATATTATATATATATATTATAATAATATATATATATTATTATAATAATATATATATATTATTATTATAAATTATTATAGTGAATATATATATATATAAGTATGATTATTATATATCGTATATATAATATTATATATAACTTTATATATTATATATATAATATATAAGTATATTATATATTATATATATTATAATATAATATATAGTATATTAGGTATATAATAATATAGCTATTATATATATATATAATATAAGTATACGTAGGTTAATAATATATATGCTAGAATATATATTTTATATATTTTATATATATTTTATATATATATATATATAATATATATATAATATGATATTATATATACTTATAATACTTATATACATATATAGTATATATATAATATATATATATAGTTTATTATATATATATAATATAAATTATTATATTATGAATATGTATATATATAAATATATATATATCTATATGAATATGATAATTTACATTATTATATAATACAGTATTTTTTATTCATATATATATTAAATTGCTAAAATTGGTAAGTAAAACAGCGAGTTATTATTTTTAAAGTTTAATTTTAGAATTTAATTTACCCCTTTAATAAAATATGGATTTGGCCTTTTCTTTTGTTCCACATATTCTATTAACTTTAAATCAACTTTATTAAAAAAATATTATCTTTTTTATCAATATTATTTTTTAGTTTAGTTCTTCATTAGTCAGTTAGTTTTAAGAGAAAATTTTTATTTACTTTCAATTTGATACTTTATTAGTTGCGTTAATCTAGTTATTTAATTTTTTGTATATTTCCTCAATTTTTTTCAAGTTTTTAGTCCTAAATTATTAATTAGGATTTTTCACATTTAATAAATTTAAAATTCCTTACTTTTCATATAGAAGAAGCTTGAACTTCAGATACGATAATTTAAATCATGAACCCTTACCATGTCACTTTTTGAACAATTAAATATTTTAGTACTTCAGTGACCATCTGAATGTGATCTATCTGTGTGGGTTAGCTTAAACCCGGCATATATTTAGTGAGTATCTATATTTAATAGTATCTACATACTCATTTAATAGAATCCGGCAATAGTATATAGTACTAATATCTATATATTTAAGGCATTAACACTTTGTTAACAACAAAAAACTTCGTGTTTCTTTCCCTTTTTCTCTTATTCCTAGATATTTTTTAACAGATGTTATCTTCATTCAAGGATTTTTTTTCTTCATCGGTGATTTTTTATTTCTAAATCCAGATTTTTTTTTTTTTCTCGCATTATTCTCTATCTAACATTTAATTAGGCATATAAATTTTTAAAACTTATATTATTAAAGGTAATACTCCAATAAAAAATAATCAAATAATTTTTTTATTCTTACAAATTAATTTAATTTTTTTTTCAGAAAAATTCACATCAAAGAATTAAAAAATTCAATTGCAAAACACTTTAAATTCTAATATTTAATATTTCTCATTTAAAAATTGTTTGTTTTTATTTAACTTTTGTGGTAAATTTTTTTTGGCTCTTTATTTTTAATTTAAATGTACACAACAGCGAGTTTGTACAACTATCCAACGGTTTAAATATATCCTTCATTTTGAATTTCCCTCTGTAAAATTGTTCACAATTCCTCCTAAACACAATAATTTGCATCATGGCTGCCCCTTTTGGAATTTGCATAATATGTTAATTTTAAAATTATGATTATGTCATCATATATCAGTTAATACATTCAATAAGTTTTTCTGCTACCAGTACGTAATTGGCATCTTTATATATTTAAGAAATTCTTGGACCCCTTTTGAAAAGCTCACCAAACATCTTCCTTATTTCTGCTTATCTTTTCTTCCAACTTCAAGGACATTAGCATAGTGCAAATTTGAATAAAATAAATATGAAGCTTTTGATTTTAGCCTATGAGATCTTAGAAAAATTAGCCAGATTTCATGAAACGTTTCTCCTCCAAAATCTAAAACATTTAAAACTGCTTAGCTAATCCAAGTTGTATGAGAAGATGAGATAACAAAACTTTTCCAGACTCATAAGAAGTTGTCTAATTAGAATGTAAGAACAGGCCACTAAGGTTTGTTGTAATGATCAGCATTTGCCCTACTATCCTATAAACAAAGGAAACAAGAATATTTAGTGAATCCTCCTTTGCAAATTTAAAGAAATCCTGAATTACTGAAATCACCACACACATATTTTTGAAATTTAATGTTGTTAATCTTAGTTGGTAACTATTTAACATTTTATAATTCTCTTTCATTTGTTTTGTGTGGAAAATAGGTATGGAAGAATATTGATTTCCATTATGTTGTAATGTCTTTTAAACTTCATTTTGAGCTCTCTAGAACCAATATCATTCAACCAAGTATTTTTTTCCCTATAGCTGCAAATAAATCTTAAAAATTTTTACAGTAACATATGTCCCTTCTCATATTAAAGAAAATTATAAATTATGTATGTCTATTCCTGTAAACTGTAAACATACAATCTTTTTCGAGTAAATTTCATTTCTTCACTCTGGATGAAAGAAGTTCTGATTCTGACTTTGTAATTTCTATATTACTGATTAGATCAAGTTCTCTTCGATTGGGAAATTGAGAACACGAACTTCAACTAGACTTGAATTATGGATATATTTGATCTGAAAAATTGCTTTCCGAGCTAACAACCATTTTGGAAGAAACATTGTCAACTTCCTAAAGAAAAAAAAAAAATCAAAACTTTTCTTGATAGTTTATTGAAACAGATGATTCATTTTAGTATATATAAACTTCTACCTGCCTAGTAAGCTGACTGAGGTATAAGTAAGTTTTAATCATGGAGATTTTGGGATATTAATAAAAATAATTTTTTATGGAGTATGGTATCTATAGTTATTTATATACTTGTAGCATCCACCATACAAAAGTAATCATGTTATTGTATTTTTCAATTTTAAAATTCTATGATAGAAGAGGTTGAATTTCTTCGTCCCCTCCAGCATTTTGGAGAGCAATTAAATACTTCCACATTATAATGCTGAGCCTAATACTTGACTTGAGGTCAGTCTAAAGTATTCTGACAGCGTAATAGAGCTCTTCAATGCTATCTCGAGTATTAAATTCCATTCACTTATTTCCGTTAAATATGTTTGGACAAGCATTAACCAACAAAGGCGGAGTGCTTCTATAGAAATTTAATCATTTAGATGTTGTTTACATAATAAGAAATGGAGAGAAAACATATGTTCATTCGTAATATTGAATAATGTATTGTACCCAAATTTGCTATAACTGCAGAGTAAATTATATTCTGGCGATACGCAAGTGCAGGGTGGTAGTAGTAATCCCCGAAAATTTTGAGTTTTTTTTAAAGATAAATTAAATAATAAAGGTAATAAATATTACAATATGTATTTTTAAATGGGAAAGCCAAGGAATGATTATATATAAATAGATTTATATATGAAAACAATACTTTAAGTAATAACATTATAAGAATTAGATTCATTTGTAATTCGTCTACAAACAGGTCGTAGAAATAAAATCAAACTATTTACAGATCTTCATATTCATTATAATCTTAAATTGACCAGCTCAGCTCATACCTTGCTGAAGCTCGAAAAGGATATGAAAAATTTCTATCACGGTACGCAAATTTTTGGCGTCATTTCGTGAAACTAACGAATAGAATTTGCAAATGTTGTAAAATAATTGAATACTTCTCTCTCTCTCTTCTCTCCTCACTATCTAATATAATATATTAATTATTATAATTGTATATGGAAGATTCATTATATTCCTACATAAATAGTTATACATAATACTTTTTTTATATTAATAGTCCATTCACCTCACAGACTTTAATTATACTCAGTTATTTTAAACTTATTACTTTCGCTAGTTTACCAGATCTCAATATAATTATGTAATGTAAATAGATAGTAGTAAGGTATTGACTGTATCCCGCAAGTAATGATATGAATAAAGACGATTAATTAATGTGTTCTTTTACGCTTACATTATTAATGACTGCTTTCCAATTCCTCTTGTGTGAGATTAGGTTACGTTAGCTTAAGGTTAGGTTTAGGCAATATTTATTTATTATTAACTATTGAACTATTAATTGACTATAACATTATTCGAACTATTAATTATTATTTATTATTTATTAATTATCTTATTAATTTATAATTATTTTTATTATTCAGTATTACAATTAATTATATTTAATTATTTATTTACCGTTCGAAAAAATATCAATAATCCTCACGTGAGGAGGTTTTCGATTCTTTTAGCCGTCTCTTCAATCCTTGTCCTTTACTATCTATCTTATACACACCGGATTCCGTATTTTGACTTTCGATTCCGCGTTATATCCCAGCTATACTCACGCTTACTTCTATTTTAAGGGAATTCCCGATAAGGTAATTCGATTTTTTAAGAGACTCTGGTTTATCCAGGATACCAGCTCCTCTTGTTGTTACCGATATCACATATCTGTATTAACTGAGTTGTATATTTACCCAGTATGGTTAAGTAAGTTATCTAGCATTCGGGTTATAAAATTTGCGTATTGGTGGGGTATTTTAGGAATGGGTGAAGCTTATACTATCTAGTCGCTATGATTCGAGGAATTACATCTCTTACCTCTCATTCGCCTTCTTCCGAAGGTCGATAAGGCCTTCACACCTATATATTATTATTATATTTATACACTTTAAGTAATTATTTCCGACTATGTTCGTTTATTATGTTATCGTCAAGTAGCTTGAATAATTTATTTCTCGGTGAAATGAGATTACTAGAGTTTTGAATTTCTAGAAAGAAGTATTGCAGTTAGGATTAATCTGAGGAGTGTGGTCTAATTCAGCTATAAAACCAGGTGCTTGGATGACTCGATGCGAGGTGGTTCGAGTATTAAATAAATCACTTCGGTAATTATACAAAAATTCAAAAATTCTTACATTGTAGTCATTTAAATATATATTATTGCAGAACATATGTAAGATTCGAAACATAATTGTTATATTTATTAGTCCGTATAGGGAGTGCATCTAGGACCCTCCCATTCAGGGGGGGATTCCTCGAACCTTTGAAAAAAAAGCCACAGAGTTTAGCAAAAACAGAGGCTAGAATTAGAAGGAAGGTAAGAAATGTGATATGATTTCAGAAGAAGAAAACAGAAATAAAAAGCTGTTTTAAATAAGATGAGTCTTGCCCTCATGTTAAGGAGTATTGGAGAACTAAGAACAGCTAAGCTCATACAGAGTCCGGTGCTAAAGGCTTCGGATGCGGTATGGCCGAGATATTATTTAAATATGCGATAATAATTAATTCGTGCAAACATTGTAGAACTGACCATAATATGTGTTAATTTGAATACATAAGATATCGAAATATGACGGTTCAAATATCTCAAATGTCGTAAAAAGGGTATCTTTGAACATATAATGAAATTGTTTACTCCAATTTTATTAAGAATAATGAGGACAAAATAATTTGTTTCAAGATAACGAGCTTGAGAGAAACAAAACTTTTGAGAGCCTTCGAATAGAATTTGAAGAAACATTGAGCATCTGAGTTATAGTAAGATGCTACCCAGGAGTTCGACTTTAATCAGTAGCCGGGTGGTTGGCCTCCCGGGTGGCTGGTACCGGTGCCGGTGCTGAATTAAATAGAATAGTCGTCTAGTCCCCCCACTGTTTATAATAGTCACGACGTAAGTTAACTATTGAATATAGAGGGTTTTGCAGTAGGCTCGTAAATAAATTAGATTTTTCATATAAATAAAATAAAATAAATAAAAATTAAAAATAAATAAATAAATATATAAATTTACATAAGTATAATCAATAATTTAATTTATATCAAATAACAAATTAATAATAATTAACATAAAATAAAAAATAAAATAAAAAAATAAAAAAATAATAATAAAAATTTATAAATTACAAAAAAAATTCGTAAAAAAAGTTGTTTAACAAATAACTAGAATTTATAACATTATTTTTATTCTTTTGTAATATGTTATATACGGTTTAATTAAAATGAGTTCTATTTTAGCTAACTATCCAAAATAGTCAGATACAATCTAGAATATTAAATTCAGAGCTAGCCCCATGCCGCTCCTCATCCTAAAAAAAACTCATTAATACTGTTGAGTTAACATTGATTCTTTATGAATTATCTATTGATTTTATTTCAAGTCCATAAAAATATTTCGTTAGTTGTCGCTTTGATTTTATTATTAGACAATAAAGCGTACATGAAAATCCAGTATACTTGTTTATTCCTTGACAAATGAAATATCATTAGCTTCGGATGTGCAGACAAATCGTTTTCTACATCAATATGCCCTAAGCTACCCATATTGTCATGCATTTCTGACGTTATGAATATTTCATCGTGTACAGTACATCAACGATCAAATCCTACATCAACGACTCTATACAGCACGAATATACACCTCGTTAATTCGCCATTAAACAAATAGTTCCATATCGTTAAACCAATCCAGTGAAAGTCAACTCTAACATTTGACGCAATGAACGTTCTACCACGTCATCTATTTACTTCACTGCACCTACACACGTTCTACACTTTCTAAAATACGTCTCACTCGCGGCATTTTATTGTTTTATTCATTTCATTCACCATACTTATAAATTGTGAACCAAACATTTTTCATCCATAACCTTGTAAAAATGAGTCTTTTTTGGACTTCGATTCTGAATTTTGAGACATAAGAAAGCTAGAAGCCGACATTCCCAAATACTTCAACCGCAGTATTCCGAAGCAATACCAATTTATTGCCATCATTTAATAATTTATCGAAATCAGTATCGACGTACCATTACGACAACACCCTTACCTAATCATAACTATTCCTCTTATCCGCACTTGAGATATTAACTGAATTTTAACATTACACAAGTTACCACCCACCGATCAACGAGACAGTCAATTACTCAGTCAACACCTCAAACTATCATTGAGTATCCACCTATAACAACAGATGAACTTACCTTCTACCCCACTACTATTTTCTCCAACACATATGCTAACCACCACTGATCCCTAATCTTGTTTGTGATATTTCACATTAACATAGTAATGAACATTTAAACAAATTTTATACTTATAACCTATTTATTGCTAGATGCTTCTTTTATGATATTCTTATGGGGATCCACATGGTCTTCAACCATCACCACACTCACAGAATTTACCTGGCCTGCAACCATCACAGCACTCCCAGAAAATTTTACTTATAGATTTTGAGGATTCTCCATAACTTTAACAAACAGACAGTAAAGGTATAACTAAAGCATAGCATTTAACAATAAAGACGTAAAGCTATATTGCATACTTTGTCAATTTCGTCTTAATATCTCTCCCACATTAAGCAATGATTATAATTTTCTTTTAAGCATTTGTAATTATTTAACAAATTTTTAACTCATTACCCCTTAGTCTAACGATTATCTATACTTTATGAATCAAGAAATTTAATGGCTAATACGTAATCAAGTTTTTTCCTTCACATTTACAATTTCATTAAAGCTTTAATTAGCATTCATCATAGAATAAGAATAATAATTCCTTACACCGACAAACATAAACGACAACCTGTAAACTATAAATGAAACTGTTTAACGTTTAACTAGAAATTATTATTTCTTATCACTTAAACATACAGTGACAAATAACCTTTAACATTGAGACGCAGACAACGAATAACCTAAACTCACTACTTATTCCTAACATATCAATTGAATATTATTTTTTTCACACTTAACATACTGATTTTATTTAATGTCAAAATTTTTTTATCATAACCATTAATACTTATAATTGTCTAACTAATCTGATTGTCATGAAGTATTATGTCTATACGTAAACAAAGTTTTTCTACACATCATAATAAAGCAACATAGCATTCAATCTGGACTATGTACGAATATATATTAACAATCTGAGCAAAATTCGACAACATTAACCTTACGTTCGAATAAATTCTTCTAACCATAACTAAGAACGTTTCCGATTACTTAACAAAATCATGTAAGAGTAACTTATTTACCTAATCGCATACAGATGATCGCAAGGGTATCAAGATAGCTGATGCAGGTGAAAATATTGTTCAATATCACAAAACAAGTAATCAGTAATCTTTAGTTATGAGCTGATGTTTGTTTACTTTATTTATTATATTATTATTTATTTAATTTAATTTCAGTTTCTTTAATATATATATGCTTTTTAAAAAATATCTTTTATTTATTTTTAATTTCAATTTCTTTTCTTCTCACTGCTTTCATAAAAAAAATCTTATATTTCTATTATTGAACGATTATTTTTTATTAGTGATTTTCATTGTTAAAAAAAAAATTTATTTTTTTTAAAATTTTTATTTCTCATATTAATTATCTTTTTGTTTTTAACTAAAATTATTCTTTGTATATCTTTATAAAATGTTGAATTTACATATTTTACATTAATCAAGCAGCGGCCTTCTTCTCCATCCGTATCAGTAAATCAGTACTTTAGACCTCCACATCTTACCTCCTCCCTTCCTCCGTCGCCATACCCTGATCTTATTTATTTTGATCTACCTACGATCTAATTGATCTATTTTGTATAACTATTTAGATTATCAAGTTTCTAATATATTCTGATATGTAATCTCACATATTTTTTGGCTAAACATTTAACTAGACAATATTACAAATTATTTGCGCTTTCAATTTATACTAACTTCCTTACGAATTAATTATAATATACTACAATTAACATAATTCAAGGTATTTCACATCTCATAAAGCTATACATAACTATATTTTACCTGATGTACAGAATATATATAATGAATTACATCATGGTTAAAGAAAAAATCTCTTACACAATTCATTTATTAATTTTCATATAAGCTGTATTAACAATTAAAAAAAGTATTCATAATCTTAACAAGCAAGAAAAATGTTAAACTTTGACGTTGCAATTACAAGACCTAGTAACCTTATTTCAACTTCGTACTTTTTACTTTCAGACATTTAATCTCTTAACATACAATCACTGTATATTTAATTTACATTATACATTAGATGGTGACATTCTAAACGGAAAAAAAATGTATCATTAACTTATTATAACTAATTATATCAATACTAAACACGAATTATTTAATGTCTAACAGTATCAAGAGATTTTCTACATGCAATAAAGCTAATCATAATTAACAACTTATGAACCTATTAAAGAATATTAATGGGTATCATTTGATCTCCAACAAACCTAACACATCTGAAATCAAACGAATAAAACGAGTCTAACATTTAACATAATAGTTTCATAAATTACAATGTAGTAATATTCATAACAATTGTATGCATTAAAGCAGAACGTATCCTATTTCACACTTTTTTTTACAAATATAATCTCGTTATGACATGATATTACTCGTGTTATTTAATTATATACATTAAAACTAGATTTCTTTTTGAATCTAAAAGTTAATACCAATACCATACATGTAATTCCTAATTTTATATTATATTATTTCATAACTTGGCTTACAAACAGAATAATATAACTGACTGTAACAAAAGTTTTCCTTACAGCATCAATAATTCTTAGAACTATATCAATGTCCTGAACTAAGATATTAATAAAGCCACAATAACTAAAAAAACGCTAAACATTCACTTACGCTCGTGAATAAGTTACTGCTGAACTAATAAATCATTAAGTTCACTCACACTTTCAACAAGCAGTTAAATGTAATTACTAAACAATGAATTCATTTATCATATATTAGAACGGAAAATATTGATTATTCGATATTGACTTAATCGTTTAATTCTCTTGTTTCGCTTAGAGTTTTTAAATCAGAATTACAAGTCTCGATATAGAAATTGTTTCCCAAACTCCTCCCACTTTTCGAAACATTCGCAAGTAAGCCTATAGTTATTACTTTGTTTTTTAGGGGGTATCGTTGTTCACGAAATTACAATTTTAAGTAACTATACATTTGGACTTATCTTTGTTTTGATGCTAACGACGAATCAACATTAACAAATTTTATCTTCAAAACATTTTATGTTTTTTGCTTATATCGTTCTTTATAAAAGTTATTATTATAACATTAAGCATATGTAAATTTTTTAAGAAAACCCTATTACAAAAATTTTATCTATGACATATATAGCTCATATATCTATGCATCTCAATCAATGAATTACAAAAATGCTATATGTTTACTAATCAGGGATTGTCAAAATTAAATCTATCAGTTCAGATTTTACGAACGCTGCCAATTAACTTAATCAATCTAATTCATGTTTAGTCTACAACTACCGGCATGACGCCCGTGTTTAATTTATATAATTCTAAATGGAGGGAAATAAACCAGGCTTCCTAATGCATTTGTCACATGGCTAAATTACTTTGAAATAAATTGCTTCCGATCCCGTAATCTACTTTAAATCAACTCTCCAAAAGTTTATCCTCATATGTTTACGTATTAATTTAATTATTATTATAGAAATAACTTAATTATTTTTTAAAATTATAATTCACAAATTAATTTTTTTTTTATCTAAAAAATATATAATATAATATACTATATAATATTTTTTTTTTAAGACAAAAAATTTATTTTTTCTTTTTATTTTATTTTGGTTTAAAATATAATTTTTTTTATAATATCTTTTTTGTTTATTTAATTAACTGGACAAATTTTGCATTTTTACCAACTTCGAACCATAAAATTATTACCAAGTTAGAAAACCGTAACAAATTAGGAGACAATAATTGATCGAGAGATGATAGATCACATTGTATTCTTATTATTATATAGAGGCCGTTATCCCCGTTATTATCTTAGAAGTTATCAATATTTATGTTCATTTACGTGCTCTATACACATATATTAACTTTACTTCTTTCTGAATATATTTATAGTATAGAGATTATTACTTTATGACGTTCTATTAATACCTATTTATTATATAATTATTATTTCATTAATAGAAATTGCAAGTAAATTTACACTTTTATGAAAATTATAATAAGCTATGTATACCTAAATATCTATATTAAAATATATATATAATTTTAAAATATATTATATATAAATATATTTAATTATATTATATTGTTTATGAAATTTAGTTAGGTATAATATATATAATATTATATTAAATAATATATATAATAATATTATATATAATAATATATTAGTAGTTTTCATATAAGTATTATTAAATTGAAGTCGTATGTGTAGTAGTATACATTTAATTAATATATACTTATATATACTATATGAGATATATTTAAATGAGGTTATGTCTGATATTTATTAGTATGTAATATATTATAGAATTATATAATATATAATCTATAATGTATATTCATATAATATATTATATAACTATATAGATATATAGATATATATAGTGTTATTTAGATAATATAAAATAGTATTATTATATATTATATATATATAGTTATATGTCATATATAATATATGTATATATATTATATATTGTTTAAGTATATGCGTAGGTATCTTATATATTATAATATTTATATATATATTATCTATCTTCTTTCTTATTATTATTATTGTTGGTATACTATTATATTTATATTTATATTACGATATATAGTAATATATATAATTATATTCATAATATATATATATATATATATAATATAAGTATAATATATATAATTATATATATGACTATATACCTAATAATACCCCTCTTATATATTTATGTTTTTATTATGTGCTCTATAACAACAACAACGTATAAAAATAAAGTATTTAAAATATTTCAAATATATATTGTTAGTATTATATGAGAGAATGGGTAGCATTAGTATATAAAGTCTGATATGATGTAATTATAGTTATTTATATATAATAATATTAATATATAATACTTTATATTATATTATATATATAAATACATAATATATATATAAATAAAATATATAATCATAATTATATATATATATGATATAACTATATTAATAATATATATATATATATATATATATAAATATAATAATTTATATATATATACTATAACCTACCTGTAAACTGTAACAAAATATATTAACATACCTATACGAACACTATTTTAATTTTTATTACTATAATATATATATAAATAAAAGTATACTTATATAATCCATATATCATTATATATATATATAAATATATATATTATATATTATATATAATTTATATATATATATTATAATATATTATATTTATACATTAGTATACATAAATGTATATAACACCTATATACTACATATATCTATATTATATAATATATATATATATATTTATATATATATATCTATAATAATATATATATATATTATAATAATATAATACCCGATATCGCTGTTTATAAAGCAACGAAAATATAGTCATACCCACGGCGATATGGTATTATAGATATAGGATGAGCACGATATATATATATATATATATATATATATATATATTATATATTTAGTTATTCATATACTATTATATATAAGTTATTCTATCATATCTAATTATATTATACGTCATTATAGTAGATATTATAATTTACGATGGATTATAAGTATATAAAACATCATTATACATATAACTGTAAATTTTACAAGTTATTCTGTTATATTAAACAATACTATATAAACTTTATATAACTATTTTATCAATAGCAATTTTGTGTAGGATTTGAATATTTACAATGTCATGTAATCAATATAATAGATATAATTTTGATTATTTTATAAATATTGGCTATTATATAGTATATATATATATTATTATATACTAGTTTACTTTTTTAATTATATAGTGACATAATACAGATATTCTCTTAAAATTATATAAGCTAAATTTCAAAAGAAAACATATCTGTAAGAGAAACTGCCTTAATAGTAGTAATAATAATATTTAAATAATATAAATTGTATAATTAACAATAATATACTATATATATATTTACGATTATATCAAAATTTTACATAGTCTCCATTTATTTTGCATTATATAATAATTATATATAACTAATATATATATTTATATATATATATATAATATATATATTTGTAAATATATATATCATATATATATTATATATTAGTTATTATATTTACTATAAATATATATAGATATAGATAATTATATATATATTATATAATAATAGTATATATATATATTATATTATATATATCTATAATATAATATATATAATAAGTATATATATATATATAGTTATTTTATATTTAATATATATATATAGTATATTTTTAAATAATAAGTTATTATAATATAATAATATATATATAAGTTATATATTATATCTAAATATTATAAAATAAATACGAATAATTACTATGATTAAAGTAATCATTATTAATACAAATGTTAATTAATATATCTATCAATCAATATATATAATATCAACTTTATATATAATATATCTTTTATAATTAAGTACTTAATCATATTAAAGTTGTATAAGATAATGAACTTTAAACTATACTAACTAATATACTAATAATATTATAAACTAGTTTAATACATATACATACTGCAGTTTAAATATCATATATTGTCTCTATAAGTAACATATATTATATAAATATTCATCTATTAAAAATATATAAACATTATTATATAGCATGATATTAAGTAAAATATTTTAGTAATTTTCATAAATTATTAATTAAGATTATTAATTTATTATATATTAACAATATTAAATTATAATTATTATCATCATATCATGTTAATATTATTATTTATTAGTTATATATATATAGTTTATTATATATTATATAGTAACTATATTTATATATATATAATTTAGTACACTATTATTTACTATAATATATTATATATATATATATTTATATATATTTATATATATCTGATTATCATATATATATATTAATATATAAATATTAATATACTAATATATACTAATATATATATATAAATATTTAGAATATATATATGGTATATTATATTATATACTATAATATATAATATATAGTCTATAGCCTATAGCCTATAGAATAAATACGATTTTCCTATAATATTTATAACTCTAATTATAATAAATTTATACATAACCTGTCTTATTTCATATACGAGTACAAATTAATCATCTTGAACTAAACTCATGTAAGTATTAAGATTATAATAATATATAGAAATTATATAATTCTATCATTATAACTTATAAACGATAATTAAATGTAATTACGAAGAATATAATCTATACTATATATTTAAACATGAATAATATTAACTTGGTATTTAACTTATAAATATATAGTTTAATAATTAAATCTTATCCCACAAACAGTTTTCTTTTTCTCCGTTCAGAAAATATAAGTCCTTGGATTCGACGTGGGCTTCTATGGAAAAAATCTTACAAGTTTTTTGGTCAGGAAAAGGACTCATGTTGTAGTGGAGTTTTATTCCTACAAGCATGTAATAATACTCATCCAGGAAAGTAAAAATATTATTTAGAAAGTTATAAGCTACAAAGGTTACTATACTTCTTTAGGGGACAACTACTATTCACAATAAGGAAATCACAGTTAACCGATGTTAAGAACAACCTTTTGTAGGATGCTATATCCATAATCATTAAAGTATATTTCTGAACTCAAACTGAGCCTCCATGAGTATCTAGCAGTAGCTCAGTAATTTCAGGGAAAATGTGATGCTCTGGGCAGGAATGGAATGTGGAACTATCAGAGGTAGGGTCGGGGCTTATTCATCTAGATTTAATCTATTGGGCGTTACTAAAGCACATAGGAGGTGTTTTTGGAAATTTATCAAAATATCTCAGTGAATATTCAATATTATCTTCGAGTATCTGGAAGAAGAGAAAAATATTTGAAGTAGAGGGTTTAGATAATTTCACGCGCTATAGCAATTTGGAGTATTATTTTCAATTCTGTTTATACTGTTTTGGGAATATATAGGTAAGTCTCCGGGGATTGGTCGGGTACATAGTTATCGGTATTTTGTTATTCGATGATTATTTTATGACCGTAGTTGTTGAATGCATATAGGTTATAGGTCGATTTTTTATAGAGAGTTAGGTAGTAGGGATAGTATGGGGTATTAAGGACATTGTTAGTTGTGATTGTGTGCGGTTGAATTGATCTAATTATATATAATAGTATATAAGATACTTTATATTATACAATATCTATATAATATATACGTAACTATATAATATATATATACATTAAATATAAATCTTTTATTTTCGTACTATTCAAATATATAATATACTTTTAATAACATTAATTTATATTTATATAATATCATAATTATACTAGAACTATAATTATATATAATATTATGTTATAAATATAAATAATATGTTAATAAGACACTAATAGCTATTAAATATGAACTCATAATTAAACTACATATATAATATATATATATCTTTAATTAAATTACTTATATATTATATACATATATAATTAATATAAACTTATATATTTTTAATAATATACTCATATATAATTTTTAACTGCAATTGTGGCTATCAAAATATACACTTAACATGTTAAATTAACTAACATTGCAGCTAGATACAATAATTAAAAGAAGACTAAACGTAAATAATAAAGCAATTATTCCATTAAATATTTCTAGGCCTTTTTCTAAATTTCATGATGTTTTTCTCTTTATTATATTATATTTTATTTATTATTTAATACTATATATAATTAATTATTAATATATAATTATTTATAATAATTATATAACATATATATTTATTACATATTCATATTATATAAATATATATAATATAATTAATAATATTTATAACATTATATTAAATATAATAATATTATAATTAATATTATATTATATATAAAATTAAATTTTTAAACTATTTATATATCATAACTAAATATATAACCTAATTATTATAATTCTAGTAATCAATCTTATTTCATATGATATATTTATATTATAGTATTAATATAGTATTTGTAATATATATCTATTATATATCTATATATTTGTCATTCATGTTAATATATTAATGTAATATATTAATGGAAATATCATTAGGTTGTTTTTATTATTTTGTCACAGTTATCCCGTTGTTCTATCTCAAATATATTATAGTTTATATATATATATATTATATTATATAATATTATATTATATATATTATTATAATATATATATAATATATATATATATTATATTATATATATATATTAGTATATTGATATACTGAAGAGAGAGAGAGAGGAAGGAAAGAGAGATTCCCCAAATTTTACCCACATTTGCAATTTATTCGTATGTTTTTTACGAAGTGAAGCACAATTTTCCGTACCCGTGATAGAAATTTTCCAATATCTTTCGAGCTTACGCAACGGTATGCATGCCGTGCTGGCTCAATTATAATTATGTATATGATGTATGGAGAGCAAATAAGATTTGAATTTTATTCGTTAGAATATAGTAGGACCAGAAGAATTAGCAAACTGAATCTAATTATTAAGTTATTATAAAGTATTTGTTTTCTTTAAATTATTTTTTTTATAAGTTTCTTTTCGCTTGAAATAGAACGGGGGAATTACCTTTAACCTTCTTATGTGCTAAATAGATACACAATTTCGGATACATTGACAACGGTTTGTTTTCAGAATTCAAAATATGGGGTGATTCTTACATTATATTATTAGCATAATTTAGTTTTACAATAAAATAATTTAAATATAACGACAAATGAATAATTGTTCTTCTTCTCCATGATTCCTTCATATTACCAACCTTTATTATATTTGACTGCTAAATTTCTATAGAAGCACATTCGTTTGCTGTTGCTTAATGACATTTTAGTCAACCAGTATTTCAATCGAAAATTGTAAGGAAATTATACATATTCGAAAAGCATGAAGTTACGTTAAAATGCATATTTTAGCTGACATGACAAAGTATTAAGAAAAAAATTTATCTATAATTTTATATGTTGATTTTAATAATCTGCTCTCGAAGTGGCTAAGGAAGTGGGGCAAGAGAAAAATCAACCACTATTATGCTATTTCTCGAAGTTTGAAAAAATGGAAAAAGATACAAATAAGCGAATGAGGTACTTTGGTAAATTGTGATGCTACAAGGTAATATAAACTTAGAACAAACTCTCTCACATCATAAAGGTCAATCCCAAATATTTCGTTTTCATCAGTGAGAAGATTTACTATTATATAGGTGCGAATATCATACATTGTGCCGGTATGTTTGATTTTACCATTTTATACAGAAATCAAAAAACTTATGAAAATCATAGTTATTAATAATATTACTAACAATAATAAATTTTATTGGATATTTATAAATTTTATTAGGAAATTACAAGGTCAACGGAATCAAATTCGAGCATGTCAGTGATATTTTTTGTTATTCCGTTCAGTAGACGAGTAATTGTGTTCTCAATTTTCACAATTCGTATAGAGAATTTGATTCTATAGACTATTATAAGCAATTATAAGTCAAGAATCAAACTTCTTTCTTCCATATGAAAGAAATGAAATTTATCTCGAAAAAGATTGTAGTATACAGTTACAGGATAGACTACATAAATGATTATAATGTTATCTTTAAAATTATGACGGACATTATGTAACTGTAAATTTTTAAGATGTATCGCAGCATATAGTTAAATTTTGTTGAAAATGATATTAGGATAATCTCTAAAGACTCAAAATGAAGTAGTTATATAAGTATATTACAACATATTGGAAACCTAATATTCCTTCATATCTATTTTCCACACAAAATAAATGAAAGTGATTAATATTTAAATGTTAAATTAGTATAAAATAATAACCTCACACATTAAATTTCAAAATATGTTGTGTGATCTCAGTAATTCAGACTGTTCTGTGTAATATAGTTACAAAGGGGATTCACTAAATATATCTTGTGTTCCTTTGATATTAATAGAATATGAGGTAGGCAAATCTGATCAGTTACCACAAACTTAATGTGACCTGTTCTTACATATGTAAATTGTAGACACATTAAGAAGTTAACTGTACATGGCAATATTTAGGTTATCTTCCTTTCTCTAAACAATTTGGATTTAGCTAGCAGATTTTAAATGTTTTAGATTTTGGAGGAGAAACGTTTCAAGAAATCCGGCTAAGTACCCCAAAAGAGAGCGTCCCCTTAAATCAAAAGCTTCATTTTATTAAGTTTATCTTAAATTACCAACTATGCTCAATGTCCTTGAGTTGGAAAACGATGACAGCACAATAAGGGATGTTTGGTGACTTCTTCCAAATGGGGTTCCAAGATTTTCTTAAATATATTAAGATGCAATTAACGTACTGGTAGCAGAAAACTTCATTGAATGATTTACTTGATTATAGGATGCGCACTCATTAAAATTCCAAATTATGCATTCACATTTGGACTTTTTAAAGGATAGAGAATTTTGCGGATATTAGTAGCAGCATTGTGAACAACTTGTCAAGGAAATTCAAAGACGGACTATGATTATTGTAAGATTTGGATAGTGGTATGAAATGGTTGTGCTAGTGCTAACATTTATTTCAAATAAATACCAGAAAAAAATCAATACCCTTTTTACATCAGATATCAATTAGTAATAGCATTTTAGATAACAAAATATTTACATCAGCAAATTTACCTTTTGCATTTAATTGACTTTTTTTTATTGCTTTTTGTTTGCTTTTTTGATATGATATAAATAAGTATTTAAAAAGAATAATAAAATTTACATTATATGTTACTGACTTTTTTTAGATTTGTTATCTTTTATAATTATATGATGAAAACAAGGCATGTGTCATTGTCCTTGGATAATCTTAAAGAAACTCACAAAACATTGGGTATTTTTTCCCTCAATACATTCGGGTACTAGATAAAGAAAAAAATAAATCTTCATGAAGATATTCAAACTTTCAGAAGATAGCTTAATCATAACTAAAGGGGAAAGGAAACAATTTTTTTTGGTACAACAGGTATTAATAGCTTTAAAATAATAGAGTATTACTTTAGTATTTAACTAGCAGTTCGTCTCGATATTCTATCAGTAATTTCACGCTTTATAAAATCGACCTAATACTTTGCTTTAAATTCGTCAGTAACCACATCCATTATGCTGATAATTACTTTAATTGTTAAAAAAATTACTGTAAATCTTTATGGATATTCAAAATCATCTATTTGAAAGAAGAAGATCAGTGTTATGCTGAAAATGTAAGAATGTTTTAAAACTGATTTATTAAATGTGAAAATAACGATTAAATAAAATACTTAGAATACAATACTTATAAAATTGCGCATATTATAAATGCTTAGTAATACAAATAAAATTGATCTTCATTCCTATAAATATAAAAGAAAGAGAAATTTCAGCTATAAGTTAAAGTTAAATTTTACACTGTGTATATAATTTTAGAAAAATGGAATTAATATAAATATTTTTACTTAAAAAGAAAAAATATTTTATGAAAGATTGGAGATTAAAATTTGATAGTAGCGATATTATTGACCAAAGAAACCAGCACTGAGACCTATTTATAAAGGTAAAAACTTATTATAAAAGAATTCATAAACTATAAAATACTAATATGAACTTAGAATGATATGAGAATCTTTCATAGCATAAAGCATATATTTATTAGGTCTTACATACGTATTAATATAATCCTATTATATAAATAAATATAAATTAATATATAATATATATAATAATATATATTAATAATATATACACACAATATATATAATATAATACTAGATTTAAATTTAATATATATATAATATTTAATAATATATAGTAATATATATATAATAATATATATATTAGATATTATATTTATAATATATAAATATATAATATAGTTATAAATAAATATAGTAAATATATAAGAAATAGATATAAATATACTATATTAAGGTATATAGAGGTTATGATGGTATATATTATTTATTATAATTATGTTCAATGAATATATGGCATGTATTAATATATATAATATAATATAACTATATATATATACGTATGATATATATATATATCAATTGATATATATATATAGTATATATATTTAAATAATAATAGCTGTAATATATTATAGTATTATGATATGCTAGATATATATATAATATAATAAATACTTATATATTTATTATAATTATATGATATAATATTATATACATTATATTATATTTATTATATATATATATGTATACATTTTATATATATATAACGTATAATAACAAATTTATATAGTATAAATGTAATATAATTCCTATAACTAAACTTTGTGTGATACAGATTGTACAATATATAATAATAATAGCAGTCATATTATTAGTAACAGTTATATAATACTACTATTCAATATAATATATATATATATATACTTATTAAGTATATTATAATGATATTTATATTATATAACTATATAAACTATATATATATATATATATTTAATATATAATATATATATATATCAGTATGATGAATATACTATATATTATAATATGTATTATATATTAATGTGGGTATATAGTTTTATATATATATTATATATATAGCAATAATATATTATTATACTATATATATAAAAAAACATAAAAGAATATACATATATATATATATATATATATATATATATATAAATATATAATATATATATATATATATATTATATATATATATAATTACCTATAGATTTATTATATACCAATATAATATATATATTTATATCATTATCTTTTTCATTTTGACATATTAAATAATTACTTTAACTTATAACTATATAATATATTATTTATCAATAATATTTTATTATAATGTTTTTAAGATGTTAATTACTTTCTGATACATTTAACTATAAATCGTAGGTGGAAGTATCCTAAATATGTAATTATATCTATTAAAATAAAATGTTTATAATTATATACCGTTATTAACCTAAATTTTATTAATAAAAAAAATTTTCTTTTTATATACCATTAGTATTCGTATATATATAATATATCTATATCTAAATTTAATATTATTTCATTTCAATACTAACTATCGAAATGTTTATTACAGATGAGAATAAAAAAATAATATGTTGAGAAAATATAACTTTCTATAATGAGTAATTTAATTAACAGTTATATAATTTTTATTAATATTATAGTATATATTAAAATGGATTTTAAAATGCTTATTAAATAGTTAATATTAATTATATTTTAACAAAAAAATATTTATATATATATATATACTTAACATAATAATAATAACCTAATATTCT
>JABUQX010088105.1:0-28912 GCA_015478945.1 Trachelipus rathkii
TCTATGTCAAAAATTTTGAAGTTTTTAGATTTTTTGTAGGTTCAATACATATAAATGGCCATCTTCTGAAATACAAGTCACAAATAAGTGATTTTTATATTTTTTATAGAAAGGTTTTCTGTGTGAGGAATACTATGGTATTACTTCGGATTTTTTAATAGCTGTAAATATTTTGAGTAACAGTCCTCATTTAATTTTGTGAAATTTTTGAAATTTTTGAATAAATTTTAGCTTAATTTTTTTGTGTTACAAACATATAAATGGCTCATTCCTCCCAGAAATACAAGTTGTAGAGAAGTGATTTTTATAATATTTTATAGATAGAGGTTTTGTGTGAGGAATATAACTATGGTATCCGGATTTTTTAATAGTCAGTTTATATTACTCTGGAGTAACAGTCCTCAATCTTAATTTTATTGTGAAAATTTTGACATTTTTGCAATTTAGGATTTTGTGGTTCAAACATATAAATGGCCATTCCTCTGAAATACAATAAGAAGAATGAAAAGGTGATTTTTTATTATTTTAAAAAAGAGTTTTTGTGTGAGGATACTATGGTATCTCCCGGATTTTTAATATAGCTGTTATACGTTTGGCGTAACCTCCTCAATTTAATTTTGTCAAAATTTTGAAAATTTTAGGATTTTTTGTGGTTCAAACTCATATAAAATGGCCATATTCACTCCTGAAATATCAGGTCAGTAGAAAAAGTGATTTTTATATTTTAGAAAGGTTTTTTCTTGGAGGAATACTATGGTATCTTGAGATTTTTTAGCTTTAATACTTTTGGAGTAACAGTCCTCAATTTAATTTTTGTGAAAAATTTATGAAATTTTTTGAAATTTTTGGATTTTTTGTGGGTTCAACATATAAATGCATTATCCCCTGAAATACGGTCGTAGAAAGTTGAATATTAATTATATTTTTTAGAAAGTTTTTTGTGTGTGAGAGATACTCTAATGGTATCTTGGATTTTTATATAGCTGTTTATACTTTTGAGCTTAACAGGTCTAATTTAATTTTGTCAAATTTTGAATTATTTAGGATTTTGTGGTTTAAACATTAAATGGCCATTCCTTCCACTGAATACAGGTTCGTATTAGAAAAGTATGGATTTTTATATTTTTATGAAGGTTTTTGTGTGAAAAAACTATGGTGACTTCGGATTTTTATAGCTGTTATACATTGTCCTTGGAGTAACTAGTCACTAATTATAATTTTGTGAAATTTTGAAAATTTTTGAATTTTTATGGAATTTTTTGTGGTTCAAACATATAAATGGCCATTATTCCTTCTGAAATACAGTTCGTAGAAAGTGATTTTTATATATTTTTTAGAAAGAAGTTTTGTGTGAGGAATTACTATGGTATCATCGGATTCTTTTAAATAGCTGTTAAATACTTTTGGCGTATACAGTCCCTCAAATTTAATTTTGTCAAATATTATTTGAATTTAGGATTTTTGTGGTTCAAACAATATAAATGGCCATTTCTCCTGAAATACAGGTTCGTAAGAAAAGTGATTTTTTATATTTTTAGAAAAGGTTTTGGTGTGAGGAACACTATGGTAACTTCGATTTTTAATAGCTGTTTACTTTTGGAGTAACAGCCCTCAATTTAATTTTGTGAAAATTTTTGCAATTTTGAAATTTTAGATTTTTGTGTGAGTTCAAATACATATAAATGGCCAATTCCTTCCTGAAATTCAGTTCGTAGAAAGTGGTTTTTTATATTTTGGAGAATTTCATACGTGCGCAGTGACTAACTATGGTATCTTCGTTTTTATAGGTTATACTTTTGGCGTACAGTCCTCAATTAATTATTGGCGACATTTTGAAATTTATAAAGGTTTTTACGGATCAAGCCAAATGCGGAAGACAGTCAGAACGCTTGTATATGTTTTCCTAAACGTGTGATTTTTATATTTTTAGAAAGGTTTTTGTGTGAGGAAATACTATGGTATTTCGGATTTTTAAATAGCTGTTATATACTCTTTTGGAGTAACAGTCCCTCAATTAATTTTGTAGAAAATTATGAAATTTTTGAAATTTATACGGGAGATTTTTTTGATTGAGGTTTCAAATATACATTTAAAAATGTGTCATTTCCTCCTTGTAAAGAATAACATGATGTAGAACAGGTGATTTTTATACATTATTTAGAAGGTTTTTAGTGTGAGGAATACTATGGAGTATTTCGTGATTATTAATAGCTTTGTTAATACTTTTAGGCGTCAGTCCTTCATTTAAATTAATGTCGAAAATTTTAGAATACTTAATTTTTAGTGATTTTTTGTGGTGGTTCAAGAAACAATGTAAATGAAGGGACCAATTCTTCCTGAATACAGGGTCGTAGAAAAGTGATTTGTATTTTTAGAAAAGTGGATGTGATGGTGTATATATCTATGGTTAATTTCTTAACTGGATTTTTATATTAGCTGTTATATCTTTTTGGAATAACAGTCCTCAATTTTAATTTTGTGATAACTTTTTGAATATTTTTTCAAATTATTTCAAGCATTTTTGTTGATTATTAAAGATAAAATTTAAATTTGCGTCAGTCACTGACAAAGCTCTGTTCGCTAAAGTATTTTCTTATATTTTTAGGATGTTTTTGTCTGAGCAATTATATGTTATTTGCTGATAATTAAACAATCTGAATCATTTGGAGTAACTCTAACCTTTAGTTTAGATTGTAGAGTAATTTAGGATAAATTTTTAAATTGTTGGATTTTTGTGGTTCAAACATATAAATGGCCATTCTCTTGAAATAAACAGGTCGTAGAAAGGTGATATTTTTATATATTTTAGAAAGGTTTTTGTGGTGAGGAATACTATGGTATCCTCGGAGTTTCACTTCTCAGTTAAGTCTCTCTAACAAGCCGTACAAATCCTTGGCGACAATTGATTGAATTTTAGGATTTTATTTTGTCACTATCTATGGCTATACCTCCTGAAATTTCAGCTCGTCGCAAAGCGCTTACCTTAATTTTTTAGAAAGGTTTTTGTGTGAGAAACTAGGGTGTCTTCCGGATTTTTAAAGGCTGTTATACTTTTGGAGTAACAGTTCTCAATTTAATTTTGTCAAAATTTGAAATTTTTGAAATTTTAGGAATTTTGTGTTTAACACTAAAGGGCCATTCCTCTCTGAAATACAGGGTCGAAAAGTGTTTTGTATTTTTAGAAAGGTTTATGTGTGAGGAAATACTATGGTATCTTCGATTTTTAAATAGCTGTTATACTTTGGGAGTAACGTAAATAATTATTTTGTAAACATTTTGAAATTTTTAATTTTAGGATTTTTTGTGGTTCAAAACATATCAATGGCCATTCCTCTGAATACAGGTCGTAGAAAAAGTGATCTTTATATTTTTAGAAAGGTTTTTGTGTGAGGAAATTTCTTTGGTATTTCCTTCTTGATTAAGTTTTAGCTGTATGATTCTTTGTGGAGTAAAGGTCCTCAAATTTAATTTTGTCCAAAAAATTTGAAATTTTAGGAAATTTTTTTTGTTGTGACGACCTTTTTTCTGTCGATCGCCATATCCTGACTGTATATCAGAGTCGTAAAAAAGTGATTTTTAATATAGTTTATTAGAAAAGGTTTTGATGTGAGGAACTATGGTATCCTTCGGATATTTATTAATACGCTGTTCTTTCTTGGAAGTAATAGTTCTCAAGAAATTGTTGTTGAAAATTTTTGGGTGAAATTTTTTGGAAAAGTAGAAATAATAGTTGGTTCATATAACTAATATAAATGCCATTCCTCCTGAAATACAGGTCATAGAAAAGTGATTTTTATATTTTTTAGAAAGGGTTTTGTGTGAGGAATTACTAATTATTTCTTCGGAAATTTTTAATAGCTGTTTATACTTTTGCGTAACAGTCCTCTCAATTTAATTTTTGTCAAAATTTGGAAATTTTTGGGGATTTTTGGGGTTCAAACATATAAATGGATATTCCTCCTGAAATAAGTCGTAAAAAGTGGATTTTTTATTTATTTTAGTAAAGGTTTTTGTAAAAGGAACACTTAATGTTATCTTCGGATTTTTTATTAGCTGTTATACTTTTTTGGTAACAGTCTCAATTTAATTTTGTGAAAATTCTTAAATTTTTGAAATTTTAGTATTTTTGAGTGGTTTCAAAACTATAAATAGGCGAATACTATGGTGTCTTCGGATTTCGTAAAAAAGTGATTTTTATATATTTTTAGAAAGGTTTTGTGGTGAGGAACATCTAATGGTATCTTCGGATTTTTTATAGCTGTTCTACTTTTGGATTAACAGTCCTCAATTAATTTCTTTTGATGAATAATTTTGAAAATTTTTGAAATTTAATTTAGGATTTTTTGTGGTTCAAACATCAAAATGGCCATTCCTCCTGAAATACAGGTTCGTAGAAAGTGATATTTTTATATTTTTAGAAAGGTTTTTTGTGTGAAGAATAAAAAGGTATCTTTCGGATTTTTAAATTAGTGTTATACTTTTGGAGTAACAGTCCTCAATTTAAATTTTGTCAAAATTTGAAATTTTTGAAATTTTTAGGATTTTTTATTTTAATTTCAAAACATATATGTAACATCCGCAATTATAGGTACGTCGAAATGTGATTTTTTGTATAAATTTTTAGAAAATCCAGTGTGTGAGGATAACTATGGTATCTTCGGATTATTAATAGCTGTTATACTTTTGGGGAGTAACAGCCTATTCAATTTAAATTTTTGTATAAAAATATTTTGTGAATAATTTTTGAAATTTTTAGGATTTTTGTGGTTCAACATATAAAGGCCTATCCTCCTGAAATACAGGTCGTACTAAAAGTGATTTTTATTAATTTTTATGAAGGTTTTTGTGTGAAAAATACTATGGTATCTTAGGATTTTTAAAAGCTGTTATTTACACTTTTGGCGTAACAGTCCTCAATTTAATATATATTTGTCAAAATTTGAACATTTTAGGATTTTTGTGGTTCAAACATTAAATGGCCATTACTCCTAAAATACATAAAGATAAATGAATTTTATATTTTTAGAATAGGTTTTTGCTACTCCTCTCTAAATGGTATTTTATCGGATTTTAATAGCTGTTCTACTTTTGAAGTAAGCCTCAAAATAATTTTTGTGAAAATTTATTGAATTTTTGAAATTTTAGGTATTATTATTGTTGGTTCAAACATATATAAATGGCCATTCCTTCTGAAATATAACAGTTTACGTAGAAAAGTGATTTTTTATTATTATTTAGAAAAGTTTTTTTAGTGTGTAAGGAATACTAAGGTGTATTCGGATTTTTTAATAGCTGTTTAATATGTTTCTTAAATGTTACAGTCCTCAATTTATCTTTGTGAAAATTTTGAAATTTTTATTAAATAAATTTTAGGAATTTTTGTGTGAGGTTCAATAAAACATAATAAATCTGAGCATTCTTCTGAAAATACGAGGCGTAGAAAGTGAATTTTATATTTTTAGATAATAAGGTTTTTGGTGTGATGAGGAATACTATGGATATCTTATTCGGATTTAACTGTGTAATATTATTTTGAAGTGTTTGTTTTTGTCAATCAACTGTTATTACTTGTTCACAAAAATTTGAAATATTTAAGTGAGGATTTATTTGTGGTTCAAATACAATATAAATGGCCATTCTCATCCTAGTAATAATATACTAATATAGGTCGTAAGAAAATAGTGATTTTATATATTTTTAGTAAAGAGGTTTTAAATATTGGATCGATAAGAAATGGAGTTATGGCCTGCTTATTTGGTTTTCACCAAATTTAGAGCATTGTGTGTTTTAAATGTTATATGCTGATTTTATAACTAATTGGAGATAACAGAAATCATGCTATTATAAGTCGTTTGAGTGGTCAAATTATTATAAAAATATATATTTATGATATACTAGGTGGTTATCCTTGGTCGTGTATCATGGTCGATATTACGTGTGAGATAATATAAATAAGTGTCACTATCGCTATCTTGCCTCGTATAATCGATATTTTCACTCGTCGTGGACTGAATTATTGAGGTTAAGTTGTAACTTTTGGCAAGGATGATGGGGAGGATAGGAAACACTATGAGTTCCGTTGGACTTTGGGGTTATTTTATATATTGGTCTGAGGTTATAGTATCTTTAGTGGTATGAGAGTAAAGTCCTCAGATAAATCTATGATATTTTATGTTAACTATACACTTTTGATATCTTGAGGTGGAATAGATGGTTAATTTAATTGGAGTGACTCTACTTCAGTTGGGTGAGCGTTTTGCAAATAATTATCTAGTGAATGGGCTTCAATTCTTTAGCACACTATTTGATAATACTACATGGGTGGGCTCAGATAAGAGGTCGAGTGTTATTTTTATACTATTTTATTTAGAGGGAGTGTGTGTGGCAAAATAAGGTTGAGTGTATTAATAATGGTTAATTATTCGGGATTTTTACTAGCTGTTAATTACTTTTGAGTGACGTAACCAGTCCTTAAATTTTAATAATTTTGTCCAAATTTTGAAATTTTAGGATTTATATATATATGTGGTTCAAACATATATATAAATTAGCTACATTATTCTCCTTAGAAATATTCATAGTTTAGATGATGTTAAGTATGTTTTATTAATTTTAGTAAAATTATTATGTATATACAATAATATTATACGGTAACTTATATTTGTTATAATGTGAAAACAATTTTTTTTCTGGCTGAGTTAGGATTCCTAATTGTAATTTGTTGAAAATTTATTTAATAAATTTTAGTATATATATAATATAATTTTATATAGATTTTTTGTCTATCGGATTATACACAACTAATAATAATAATAATCCATTCCTCCTGAATACAGGTCGTAGAGAAAATAGTTATTATATAATTATTTTAGAAAGATTTATTGTGTAGATAGAATTATATATGAGTAATCTCGGGTATTTATTAATATAGACTGTTTACTCACTTTTTGGAGATATAACATGATCTCATCAATTTTAAATTATTTGAGTGAAAAATTTTATGAAAAATTTATGAAATTTTTAATGAGTATTTATTTGTATGGTGATCAACATATAAATTAGGCTCACATTATTCATTACCTGAAATACAGGTTACGTAGGAAGTTATGAATTTTTTATATATTTATTTAGATAATAAGTTTATTGTATAGTGAGGAATATTACTAACAGTATTTACTTACTAGGATCATTTAAATTATGTAATAAAATTGGAGTACAAGGGCTACTTTTATTACTATAATTTTGTGAAATATTTTGAAATTTTGGAAATTTTTATGATAATTATTTTGTGTTATTCATAACTCAATTAATAATATATGGCCATTCCTCCTGTAAATACAGGTCGTTAGAAAGGTATATGATTTTTATTATATATTATTTATAGAATAAGGTTTTATTTAGTGAGTAGTTGAATACTATATATGTGATAATATTCGTGGAGATCTAATAATTTAAGGTAGATTAAAATGTATAAAGATTTATACCAAAATGACGGATGTATCTATAGTCTACTCAAAATTAATATTTAGTGTACTAGTAAAGTTTTTAAAACATTGGCTGAAATTTTTTTATTAGTTTTTATTATAGCTAATAATTTAAGGTAAAATTGAAATATTATACCTTCACTACTAGCATATCATAGTGGATCTGTTTAGCAGCACTTATGATGAATGATTTCTCGTGCAATTCATATCTTTGATTGATAAATGATTGAGTTTGTGACATGTGTCGATAATCCTCGCATAGATAAAAATTATAGTAACAATTGTCGCGGAAGCATTTCTCTCGCATACAGTGTTGTTGTAGTTTGTATTAGAGCTAATAATTTACGGTAAAAAATGAAGAAACATTAAAGACTATAAAAAAGTGTATGTTATGATTCATAACGTAATATGTAATTAGTAATTTATCTCATTCTATGTTGTTGTTAGTTGTGCTTTATGTTCCGTTTAGAATTTTGGCTGTTCTCAGATTCATTTTTTCACTATGGCCTAAAATTTCTCCTGCATATCCTATGAGATTTCATAAGAGTATGGTTAATCATTATCTATAAGTTTTGAGCTGAAAACAAAATTATTTTATATTTTTGGACAGATTTAAAGCCAAGCAATTCTGGAATTTGTCTGCTCTTGAACTCTAAGGATTAATGAGCCTAAGACTTAGTATTAGATTCCACCATATAATTAAGGTTCAGAAGAGCCTTGTTTTGAGATTAGCCTTATTGAATTTTTAGGATTTTTTGTGGTTTCAACATATAAATGGTGAAGCACAGTTCACCTATAGGTATTAACAGCTTGCTGTGTAAAGACACATGATAGTAATTATTATAGTTATATATTAAGTTAGATCCTTTGATGCAGGATGAGTATGTGTATATTCTAACTTTGATATTTTTCTTCTAAATCTGAACTAAGTGGTCATTTTGAGTGAGTAAACACTTCAACATTTATTTTGATATTATATTATATTATTGAAAAAGTAATTTTAGAAAATATATATATTTAGGATTTTTGATATGTGAAAAGGTATGTGAAACCAATATACATATATAAATGGCATTGAACACAATATTCACTCCTAGAATGATAACATATGAATACAGGGGATTAAGGAATGGAAGTGGATATTTTGTGTTAAATTTTTTAGAAAGAGTAGGTGAGGTAGAGGAAGGATAAAGTATGACGGGTGAAGAAAGTTGTGGAGGAGAAGGAACCGAAATTGTTCGCGGAAAGAAGTCGGGCAACGTTTTTGCCACAAAATAAGCAGCTTGAAAAGAAACGGCTCGAAAAGAAACGACCCTGTGCTTAAAGGGCGGTTGGATAGTGAAGAATTTCCTTCCTACCCATGTATAACGGAAAGTGGTGAAGTGCGGTAGGAGTCCAATGCCTCCACAAAGACATGAGTAAGCATGAAGAAAGATCCTTCGGAATGAAGGAGTGCACCTTGTGATGCCGTGTAGGTGTGGGTCTCCACGACTGAGCCACAAGCAGCTCAAACTGGTAGATAGGATACGTGGTGGGTGCAGAAGGAGAAGATTGGCGAGAAGAACTGCACCAGCGGCAAGCGAAGTAAGTGAACCGTAACTTAGTTAGCAGCAGAACACAGATGATCTTCCCTTTATTAGCTGTGCGGATTCAGCAACAACCAATGTGAAGAGCTTCACTCTGGAAGGGATTGAGCTGGAAGAGACGCCCTTCAGCTGACGATGAAAAAGCGCTACTAACTGATCCGTTTGCCTGCGGCTGAAAGCTGATAGTTTGAATCTTTCAGTACCAAGGAGGAGACGCATCAAATCTCTCCAATGGAAAGATTCGAATTGACGTCCTTGGTCTGAAGTGACAGAGAGTGGAACTCCGAACGGCGAACCCATGACCATAAAGAATTGGGCTATAGATTCCACTGTAACGACAGGGAGAGGAAAGACTCGGCCCAACGGGTGAAACTATTGATACACGTAAGAATGTACCGGTGACCGTCTGAAGGAGGAAGAGAAACGGCGATGTCCTATGTGAACTAGGGACCGACCGGGGCTGGAATTTTTGCCGGGGCCGGGGCCGGGGCGGGGTTAGCTAAAATTAGAAATGTAATTCAAAAACACTGAAAGGTATTAAAACTTAGCATGAAAATTAAATATAATTCAATTAATTAATCATTTAAATTAATAAAAAAGGAAATACAATTTAATTATTCAATTAAATAAATATTTCTGAAAGAAATTTTTAGAAAATATAATTGATTTTCTAAGAAGAATAAGTTGATTAATATATATATATATTATAATATCTATATATATATATTTATATATAATAATATATATATATATATATATATATATATATATATATTTATATATATATATATATAATATAATATATATATATTATATATATAATATTATTATATATAATATATATTTAAGACCTTACTTTGTCGTAGTGATATATTTACTTTAGAAAGGAAAGCCCTTGGATTCTTTTTAGTATGTATGTTTTAGTAGACATAGTCTTATTACTAAATGTACACAATTAAAAACATTGTTAAAAGACAACTCTTTTTTATGAAATAAATTTTAAAAAGGAAAGCTATTTTCGTCCCGACACGCGAGACCCCTCTTCAGGCTAAGGACTGGATTCTTTCTTGATCTTCATCAGTTCAAATGTGTTTCAGTTGGTCTGACTGCTATTTTCTTCATGGCGTTGTTGAAATATTTTGATGTTTCAGATATTCATTTTTTTATAAAATCTATCTTAACTTCACCGGGATGCTATGTAGTTTTATATTATAAATGCAAAAGGATTCCATGATTTTGCGATAGTAATGGTATTGACATTGCTGCTCATCTTTAAATTGTTGAATATTGAGAAAGTGGCCTGTGTTAAAACTATGACTTAAGGAAGCTGAATTTATGCTGGTCCTTGGGCAGGTCATCTGTATGTTGATTTTTTCTTCTTTGCAAATCTATGGTTTCACTATATATGTTTTAAATTGGCAAAGTATTTGCAGGGTGTGAATATATACAGCTTTTGAGGGAGATTTCTTTTCGTTTTGGGGTTTTTGAGAAGGTTTTTTAAGGTGATGTTATTGTGATGGAATGAATGTTATACTTTTTGGTAATATTTGGCTTAACATGAACATAATGGTATTGAGGATTGGTAAAAGAAGATGGTGCTATTTTTCGGGGGAAAGGTGCTATAGTAACCTCTTTTTTTGCTTTGTTTAATGCTTTTGTGATAAAAAAACTCAGGATAGTAAAGGATTTGAATAAGTAATTGTGGAATGTATTAGTTTCTTCTGTTGCTTAAAAGAGGGGGACGAGCATAATACGAAAGGCACGGATAATTTACAGGAGCAATAGCGGCTCTTTTGTCTTTGTGACAAATGAATCAATATGGCTTTTCATATTTTACCAATACCCTTTATTAACAATCGTTATGGATTGATATGTAGATGAACATTTTTGTCTCCCTCTACTCACAACACCAACCCTAATGATGTCTAAACTATATTAACTCTATTCACCCTTCAGTTCATATACGATTGAAATGCCTTCCAACAACTCTATCCCATTCCTCGATACCTTAATCACAGACCATGTTTCACTTGCAATTTAATTATATATAGAAAACCAACATTTGCACCCAAACTATATACATGGGCTATCTAATATTCCCCCCCACAAAATAGGCTGTTCTCGTCATCATCTATTTCTCTGCTGCCTTTCGTATATCTCCCCCTCTTCTAGCACAAGAAACTAAATACATCCACAATACTTTCAAATCACTTTAACTATCCTGAGTTTTTCAACATCAGCAAAACATTTAAAAGCAAAAAGAGGTTACTATAAGCCACCTTTCCCCGAACAATAGCAAACACCGGTCCTTTTACCACTTCTCAATTACCGTTATATTTTCGTTAAACAAATATACCAAAAAAATATTACCCTTATTCATCAAATAACATCACCTAAACATTCTCAAAACCCCCAAAACGAAAGAAAATCTCCCTCAAAGCTGTAAATATCACATCCCACTGCAATACTTGCAATAAATCATATGTAGGTGAAAACCATAGATTTGCAAAGAAGAAAAAATCAACATACAGCATGACCTGCACAAGGACAGCATAAATTCAGCTTTAACAAGTTATAGGCGTAACACAGGCCAATCTATCAATATCAACAATATAAAGATCAGAAATATCAATCACACGAAACCTTCGCAAAATCATGGAATCCTTTTTGCATTTATAATAGTAACTAAAATAAGCATCCCGGTGAAGTTAAGATAGATTTTAATTACAAATGATCTTTGTTATGTGCAAGATATAGCAACTTTACTTGAAGATATAGATTAGTGCAAACCTGAATTGGATTTGAAACTGAATAATGATAAGAAAGAAACATCCAGTCCCCTTAGCCTGAGAGGTCTCCGCGTGTCGGGACGAAAAATAGCTTTCCCTTTTTAAAATTTATTTCATTAAAAAAAAAGTGCCTTTAACAATGTTTTTAAATTGTGTACATTTAGTAATAAAATGAAGTGACAGTAAAACATAATACTAAAAGAGAATCCAAGGGCTTCCTCTCTAAAGTATATATATATATATATATATATATCTATTATATATATATATATACTATATATATAATATATATATTATATATATATATATATATATATATATTTATATTAATATATATATATATATATATATATGATATATAATATATATTATATATATATATATGATAAATATATATATATATATATATAATATATATAATATATATATTATATATTATATATATATATTATATAATAATATATATATATATATATATATATTATATATATATATAATATATATATATTCATTAAATATAAATAATTTTGGAAAAGAGATTTTCAGGAAATATCTTGATTTTCTTGCACATATATCTATTATCTATGTTAGTATAGAATATACAGGTTAATATTTTTAACAATTAATATTTATTTCCTTTTCCGAATTCGTTTGGTATATCAAATTTCGAATATTTTTATGTAAAAAACTCGGAAAAATTATAATTTGGCCTCAATTTTAATTTGAATATGTAATACAAAAAAAAAATGAACTATATTTAGGTATGTTTATGCATTTTGCATCAATTTATAACAAAGGAGTAATGGAATTAAATATATTTTTTTTTTTGTTTGATTTAACCACCTATTATTTAGTGTAAATTTACAGTTAACCCCGGTAGAAAACCCCGGTTTTTCCTGATTTTTGGCCGGGGCCGGGGCCGGGGCCGGGGTCGCTAAAAATGGCCGGGGTTGGCCGGGGCCCCGGTCGGTTCCTAATGTGAACTCTTTCGAATCGTTCCCCAGGCGGCAAGAAGGTGCCGAGAGAAGCTCTTGTGTGCCTCGTGACCTTCACGAGTTCACTTTTTCACGTCGGTATGAACATTGGGCCACACAAAACTAGCTGTCATCAGCTTTGGTGAAGCCGCTATACCTGGGTGAGAAAGTGAGCGAAGATTGTTGAATACGAGATTGCGAAATGAAGAAGGGACGAGGATGTCCTGAGGACACGTCACACAGGAGAGTTTTCTATGCCGGGGAGGTGATCCACTGCAGCTGAGGAGAAGAATCTTCTGACGCCTGCCTAGTTGCCATGTTCCCTTAGTTGATGGTAGAGAGAGCAGACAGAGAGTTGACCTCAATACTAGAAAGTGCATTTACAGTCAAATTGTCTATTCCAAAAATGTGCTGTAGATCAGTCGTGAATTGCGACACATACTCTAAATGATGAGCTTCTCTGGGCGAGTGTCATTCATGTCGAGATGTCATCGCAAACATGATCGGCTTGTGGTAAGTATGTGAAATTCGCGACCTTCCAGGAAGTACCGGAAGTGACATCGTTAGGTAAATTGAAAGAAGTTCCCTGCCGAAAGCACTGTAACGAGTTTCAGAAGGCTGCAATTTGCGGGAGGTGCCCACACATAATTCAGGAATTTCTGCAGGACGCCTCCGACTGCCAAGTCTGACGCGTCTACTTGAATCCGGGCGAAGGAGAGTGGTGAGGGGATGGAGAAGTTTGGTCACCGAGCTCAGGAAGCAGCGGTAGAAATTAATCATATCAAGATACTGGCGATGTTGTTTTTTGCGATTCCGGAAGAGGGAAGGCACGAATAGCGTCCACACGATCTTCGAGAGGAAGTACACTCTCTGCAGAGACTGTGTAACGGAGAAAGGTGAGAGAAGAAATGCCCAGTACACACTTCGCTGGGTTAACATGAATGCCAGATTCGCTTAACCTGGTGAAAACCGCGCGAAGGTGTTCCTGTTCTTCAGGAGTGCGGTTCGCAATGAGGAGATCATCAAGATACGCCAAAGCGAGACGGAGGCCTCGCAGAACAGTGTCGATGAACCTCTGGAATGCCTGTGCAACGTTCCTTAATCCAGAAGGCATCCTGGTGAACTCTAACAGACCAAAGGGAGTGATCTTAGCTAACTTTAGAATGTCCTCAGGAACCACAAGGATTTGGTGGTAGATCCTGACCAAATCAACCTTTGAAAAAATAGTTGCACCATCAAGATGATAAGTGAAGGATTGAATATGAGGAACAGAGTAACGGTCAGGTGTGGTGCATGTATTAAGAGCCCTAAAGTCGCCACAGGGCCTCCAG
Organism: Trachelipus rathkii; assembly: GCA_015478945.1. NCBI lineage: Eukaryota > Metazoa > Arthropoda > Malacostraca > Isopoda > Trachelipodidae > Trachelipus > Trachelipus rathkii. The sequence continues at coordinate 14,165 of JABUQX010088105.1, forward strand.
TCACCTGTGGTTCCTTTCTTGATCATGTGAAGAGGAGAAGACCAGCTGTTCTTTGAAGGGCTCACTATCCCTAACTCCAGCATATGCTCAAACTCGGCCTTAGCTGCCTTGAGCTTCTTCGGAGGAAGACGTCGAGCGCTGGCGAAGGTGGGGAGGGCCCGTAGTTTCAACGTGATGGATATCTGAATGCTAAGGAGGGTAAGTGGAAGAGCAGGCGTGTAAAAGAGAAGGAAACTCCTGCTGGAGAGTGAACAAAGGTGAAGAAGAGGTGGTCGGGGGCGCGACCGCGGAAATGCTTCTGTGACCAGAAGGAGTGAGTGAACCGAAAGAAACAAAGGATGTGGTGTTATCCACCAAGTGCTTGTTACCAAGATCAACCAAGAGATTGAAGTGGGCGAGAAAGTCGGCTCCAAAGATGGGCTGTGTTACATCAGCGACAATGACCACTCAACGGAATTCTCTCCGGAGGGAGAGGTACAGGGTGCACAACCGCTCCCCATAAATAGCTATAGAAGTGCCATTTGCCGCATGGAGCCTGCGGTGTGGGATAGGTGCCGCAATGTAAGGATCTCTAGGAATGAGAGAGACCTCAGCGCCGATGTCTATGAGATAAAAGCGCTTGGTGGTGCGATCAAGCACCTTGAGAAGCAAAGGGAAATGTGAGGTAGATGGGCCAGTGTCCTTAGCCGCTTCTACAGTTGTGTTTTCCTGAAAAGTGCAGAGTGTAGCACACTTTTTGGCTTAATTACCATAAGTATGATGGTAGTAAAAAAAAAAACTTAAAGGATTAAAATATATTAAGAATATTGATAGTAGTAATAATAATTATATTAAAAAGTGAATAATAATAATAATAATAATAATAATAATAATAATAATAATAATAATAATAATAATAATAATAATAATAATAATACAAAGGAAAAGATATAACTATTCTTCCTTTTGTGGCGAAAAAGCCTGGTGAAAACCGCGCGAAAGTGTTTCTGGTGTTCTTTAGGAGTGTGGCTCGCGATGAGGAGGTCATCAAGATATGCCCAAACCAAAGGGAGGCCTCGCAGGTCTTTCGTGTTCTACTTCGGTAGAGGTGATTAAGACAAGACTCTTACAAAGTAGAAGCTTTATTTGTCAACCAATCGGCAGGATGAGTACAAGAATGAGTAATTGAATAAGTACTTGTAATAAGCACTTGAACGGGTACTTAATTAAATAAAGTTGAATAGCACTTGAAGCCCAAGCTTATTATACCATAAAAAATAAACTATAGCAGCGGCTGTGGCAGTAAAAATTAAAAAAATTCAAGAAGGCTAGATTGCCGAGAAGCGACTCTACCTTTTGTGTAAAGCGGGAAACCACGTTGCCAACAACTCTACTTCTGAATGGTTGTCAGGATCATCAAAAAATGAATAAAAGTATGAGCTAAATCTAGCGATTTAGCTACAATATATCTATATATATATATATATATATATATATAATTATATATATATATTACTATATATATATATAATATATATATATATTATATATATATATATATATACTAGAATAGAATGAAATCTTAGCTTCCTGTTAATGGTTTTGAAGTATTTGCAGTTTTGAGGACATGATGAACAGTTTCTCTTTTATTATGACTTGATGATATATCGTGGTTGAGAACTGAATAGCAATCTGTTTACGCACGCTTTCTTTTCACTTAAATTTGATATGATATTTAATACTTTACAGTTTACCCTAGTCACCACAATTCCTCCTCTCAATTGAAAGAACATATGCAATGTAAATAAAATAAAAATAACTATCTAAACGCCTGAGTCTTTTTTTCGTATTTACAACTAAAGACCTGAATTAATACAATTTAGACTGTTTTTGTCAGTTGCATATTAAGTAACTGTGGAGTGATGCGATAAACAAAACTGTGTTGCTGTTATAGCATAACATAAGTGTGGAATGGAAAATAGTGCCATTTCTCAAGACTCTGCAACTGCTAGTTATTAGCCGAATGTTTGTGTATTGTGCCATAATATTATACGAGGACACTGATGATATGAAAATATCCATAAATCTGGTAGGCCACATTCTGTCCTGACACCAAAGGAGGTAGTTAAAACTGATCCAAATCCTCTTCGTAAACTAAAAAATCCTGTCAAGTGAAATGCAGAAGCCTAAGGATTCCATGTCGCACATTGTCAGAGAGGCCTAAGGTCTTACTCACTGTGCCCTAAAGAAAGGTAGGATAGAAAAGTCTAAACGCCTGTTGGCTGAGTACGCACTTGATAGCCCACGAAAATTTCTCTTTAAAGACTAAAAAATCTGAAGAATATTTTCACAAACCATATGATAGTGTGTGTACGCTAGGTCATCTAAGGAAGCAACATAATATATCGTGTGTCCAAGGAGGTCATTTCCAGCTTCTGTGATAGTTTTGTGGGAAGTGAGTTACGATGGGGTTACAGACATCCATTTTTTTTGGGTGAAAGAGGCGTTAAAGCCTCAACAGCCATGTACCACCAGCAAACAGTTCTGGAAGGTGTGGTAAAAGCACTAGGTCAGACCTTCTTCCAAAATGAGCCATGGACTTTGAACAAGATTTATCACCGGCGCATAAAGCTTGACTCATTGGCAATGTTCCCCATTTTCTGACGGTTGACCATCTGGCATTACTGATCTTAATCCTTTGGATTACAAATTATGGGAAGTTTTGGAGTGTATAGTCTGCTCAAGATGACACCCAAATATTGGTTCTTTAAAGCAAGCTTTGACGGGTATGGTGAAGAGGTCGTGCATGTTGCAATAAACGATTGACCCAAAAGATTTAAAGGTTGTGGTAGGGAAAAGGCTGTCACTTTGAGTGAGTATTGTATTTTTGGAATTAATAAAGGTTTTAGATTGTATAAATATTAAATTGAACTGCTCTTTTGTTTTTGTTTTGATGCAACTATTTGTGTATAACAGCATTTATGGAAATACTATATATATATATATATATATATATATATATATATATATATTAATATAATATTATATATATATATATATATATATATATATATATATATATATATATATATATATATATATATATATATATATATTGACAGTTGTTAGCCACCACTCACGGGCAGAGCCCTATTCAAGGAGGTGTTGCAAACATCAGTTATTCATCAACTAACGCAAACTACGCAAATGAGCAGAGACGCAGGCTTTAAAGTGAGAAAGATTATATTCAGCGGAAACACAGAAGATGGAAGAGAATTGCACAAAACAGAGGAAAGAAGGAAGCATCAACAGCGAACAAGCCTGGAATTACCAATATCACACAAAAACTCATGCGCCGACACAGCACCCTTGTGCTACGAGGGGTCGTAAATGTGTGGTACGGCGACTGAAAAGTTTCCCGGTCGACACCTGCCCGCTGCGGTACCTATAGAAAAGAGATAAGCCGCACATCGCGCCGCAAAAATAAAGGGTCAAGTGAACTGAAGTGCAGAACAGTTTATAGCCCTTTTGGCCTTTGACTCGACCCTATCCAAAGCCGGGTGAAACCAGAGCCCCCAGATATGAGAGCAGTACTCCATACAAAGGGTGGATGAAGCCACAGTGCAGTTGGAGTAACCGTGACAGATGAAGAAAATAAGAAAGGCAGTCTAAACAGAACTCCAGTTTCTTGGAGGCCGCCCTAGAAAACATTGTGTAGGTGTTCCAAGACATTTTTATTGTTTATGTTAAGGCCAAAGGATGTTTATATTGTCAACAGGAGAGAACGACAGAACCAGACGACAGAAGGATAGGAAAGTTAGAAAGGTGTCTTAGAGGAGGGAGATTTGCAGAAGTTGGGGTTTTAAGGAATTGAAATCACAAGGTTGAGACGACCCCACCCCCCAGAATAAATTCTATCCAGAAGAGCGAGAATAGAATCGGAAGATTAAGACGATAGGCAATTCTAGAAGTAAAAAAGAGGGAGCAGAATTGACATGACCAAGTTGAAAGAATGAGGGAGGGTCGAGTCATCGCGCATCTGAGTGGATTACGAGTTAGATGTGCAGGTGAGAAGATCATTAATGAAAAGTAAGGAATAAAGTTAGAGAATAAGACCAGAAACCCCTGAGGAACACCACCTATTGACAGAAAAAAAGAAGAAGAAAGTTCGCCACCACATCAACATACAGCCTGATATGCGAGCGATGTTGAAAGCAAAACTAGAACATAAGTAAGCAAGAGAAGGAGGAAACCCAAGGAGGGGAGCTTGTGGAGGCAGTGACGCGTGCCATACCCGGCAAATGCTTTGGATATGTCAAGGGCCACCACGCAAGTCTCCCCGTAGTTCCTGGGGAGGGCGGAAAAACCATAAATCAGGTTAGATAGGAAGTATATCGCCAGTAGAACTCGAGCGGCCGAAAGCCGTACTGGCGATTCCAGATGAAAGTAGGGAATGAGACTCCAGATGGTCCTAAGAAATGAGAGTTGAGTAAGGGTTCAAAGATCTAGATAGAAATACAAGTGAAGCTTATAGGGCGATAGTTACGATGGATCAGAGCGGCTTCCTCTTCCTTTTTTCGGAACAGTTTGGAGACGCGTGCGTGCTTCCAACACTGAGAGAAAGTATTAGTACTGAGACATAGAGAAAATTGAACGAAGGGCGGGGTAAGCACGAAAGCACACTCCTCAAAACTCGGGGAGAACTGCCATCCGGGCCCGCCTTCCTAACGTTATAGATTTCAGGAGCCCATGCACTGAATCAAATGTAATCTCACAGGCAATGGCAATGACACCTGAGAGAAGAGGAGGAGGAGGATGCCCAGAACCGTCCAGGGTTGAGTTAGAGGAAAATAGGAGGCCGAGAGATTTGCCTTTTCAGTTGGAAATTAGCAACAAGAACATCAGATCGAATAAGAGGTAGGAAGGACAGATTTTACAAGAGTTGTTTGAGAATATTTTTTGGCAGAGGCCAGAAAGTTTATCAGTAGGAAGAATCAAGGAGGTTGCGCACTTTTCGTTTTGATGAAAACAAGTAAGGCTTTGGCTCTACGAAGAGTACTCCCTACAACGATTTCTGGATGAATGAAAATTAGCAAGAGTGATAGAGACGAGAATTTTTTCCAATCCCGCGATACGCAACTGTCTCTAGCCTGAATGGCCGCCAGAACAACACGATCGAACCATGGATTAATGAGGAGAGAAAGATTTAGTCGAAGGAGAAATGAACCTGCTCATCCCATCAACGATTTACAGCTCCCACCTTATCGGCAGAAGCGAAGCGTCACCAGAGTCAAAAGCAAGTCATTCCAATTATAGTCTTAGCGTAGAAGGCGACGCAAGGCCCCGCATCGGCCCGATCAAGTGCCAGAAAAAACGGCATTGGGCAGGATGGAGCGTTGGAGGAAAGTATTAAAAATTGCAGAGATATAAGGTTTGTGTCAGATTTACCGATAGGAGCGAAAGTGGTGTATTTAAAGAGAGAAGGACTAGTGGTGAGACATTGGTCAATCCGGAATGTGTGTGGGTTCTTAATTAGTTGCTTCCAGGATCGTTGAGAATGCTTGATGATTCGGCCTCCTCCGCATACCTAAAATCAGTAATGAGAGGACCCCAACCATTCAGTGTTGGTCACATTGAAATTCCCCTAAAAAAAGGACCTCAGTATTTGGATGGGAAGATATAAATCTCGTGAGAAAGAGTAAGATATTCAAAAGGCGTGAAAATCTGTTCTGTTAGGAAACAGTAGCAGAGCACAAGATTATTGTAGTCCAAATAAATGAAAGATTTTTAAGCCAAGAACTCGAAGTTAGGAGATTCCGAGATTCTCGCAGACGTGTTAAGGACTGTTATTTTTATTAGGCCACATACTTCCACCCTTCAGACGGAACATTAAGAATAAGGTTTGTAGTTCAGATACATTAAACGATTAGAGGATAATCTTAGCCATCTACGTTTCAGACAGAGCAACAAGGCCTAGGTTAGAGTTGAGAGGTGAATTCCAAAGAGGCAAAGTTAGATTTTAAGCCCGGATGTTGATAAAGTCGTTTAGAAAGTCCGCGCCTGAGCAAATCTGCCATCACACACACACACACACATCCACAGCCAAACAAAAACAACAGACAAAAAAAAAAACTGAAAGTCAGGATAAAATTGTTTGAACGCTAAAGCCTAAATTCTTAAAAATAATAATTTATAAAACGCTAAAACCGTATATACAGAAAATTGGTAAAAACTTAGAAAGTTAAAAACACAAAACCACACACTAAACTAAAACATAAATTAAATCTACACACACACACACAAACACACAAAATCTACACACTAAACTAAAACATATTAAATCTATACACACACAGACCTACACACACGCAGACAAACAAAATAACTTAAACAAATGTTAAAACAAAAGCTAAATTTAAAAGTAACCAACGTGATGAAAGCCTGCATTAAAACCATAAAATTAAATTTAAAACCTTATATTTATAAAAAGGGTAAATCAAATCGTCATAAAATTCTAGATTCCCCTTTCATAAGCAAATTAAAAAAATTAAAACCAAATTATCTAAAATTCAGCTGGCTAAATTTTAGGGGCAAATTTCTCATCTTGTTACTTATGATAAAATGATAAGGTACGTAAACATTAAAAAGCAATGACTACTAACACAACACTGAGGCGCACATTAAAATTAAAATGAGTGAAAACTAAAATAAATTTATACACATGTTAACATACCAAGGGAAGACCAAGCACACGAAGCAACCTCACAGCACGAGCACACTATCAACTATATATATATTATATATTATATATATATATATATTATATTATCTAATAATATTATAATATATAATATATATATTATTATATTATAATATATATATATATATACATTATATATATATATATATATATATATATATATATATATAATATATAATATTATATATATATAATATATATATTATATATTATATAATATATACCGTAATATATATATATATATATATATATATATAGAGCCATCCTAAAATATACGAACCGAGAGGTAGTAGGTCAACCCCAGTCGAGCATTGCCGTGCCTATTAGGATAGAAGCTATAGTTTCCACGTTGCGGAGATATATTATATATATATATATATATATTATATATACAATATTAAAGTACACCCCTCTTCTAGATAACACCTTTACAATTTAAATGTATGCGTATATTTCCCGGACTCATTCCTGTGTGTGGAGGCGTAAGATGAAGAGAGTATAGCGCAGCCACAGGGGGACGTAATCATATCACGTCGTATGTCCTACGTGTCATAGAAGTCGACTAACAGGGGTAGTTGGGTTGGCTGCCTAATACCACCTAATCTCTTGCCAGGATGCTAATGCAGGCCTCGGAGAAGGTCGTGATCCGTAAACGGCCTTCTACTAATCTTCGGCGAAATTGTATGATCGTATGGGTACATGAATGTCAAGAGAAAAATAAATGTTGAGGAGAAGAGGAGGAGGTGATGGATGTATTTAAAAAGGGCAATTGATTTGCTCGCTGTGACTGAACAGAAGATGAACAGGAAACTTGAACTTGAGTGGTGTGGTGTGAATGTGTGCGTGCTGGTGTGTGGAAGAAAATGAGAGAGGAAGAAGAAAGGAGTTGCAATTTTGATGAGTGCCTGTGTTACAAAAGCTATGGTAAGACTTTGATTGTTGTGAAGTCCTGATTCTAATGGTTAAATTTAAGTTTGAAAAAGGATCAAGGTATGTGTGGTTGTACCATATGGTCCATCTGAGGGAACGTTGAAAGAGAGTATGATTTTGGGATAATCTGAATGATGTTGCGGATGGGGTGAGTGAGAGCTTCAGATTGATAGTTTTTGGGGACTGAATGGTTGAATAGGTGATCAAAAGGGATGGTATAAAGGTGGTTTTGGGGTGGCGGGAGAAAATGAGATGGTAGAAAAGGTGATTGATTTTGTGAAGGAGAGGTATGGTGTGTAAGTAATACTTTCTTTAAAACACAAAAGTATTCATAAGTTATACTAGAGTTGGTTAAGGTAGAGATGGTATCGAAGTGAAAGTATGATTGATTTAGTGTTGGTGAAGAGGGAGATGTTGAAGTACTGTGTTGGATGTTAAATCATGTTTAGGGGTTTAGGAATGGGATAATCGGATAATTAGCTTGTTCTAATGTAAAATTAAATATAGTGGGGTTGGATGGAAAGGAAGGTGTTACGGAAGGAAATAGGTAAAATTAAAGGTGAGAATTAAGGAGCAAGACAATAAGGATAAGTTATGTAAGAGCGCTCGCTAGTAAAATGGTTGAATGTGAACAAGCTTGATACTGAACAAATCTGGGGCAAATGAAAGGAAGCAATTGTTAGTAGTGCAACAGGAAGTATGTGAATGTGCTAGGTAGGAAGTAAGATTGTTAAACAGTGAATGGTGGAATGAAGAGGTGATGAAGCGGTTAAAGGTAAAGAAGCGTGGTTGACATGTACTAAAAGCAAATGATGAAGACTCAAAGAAAGATGATGGAAATATATAAGGAAGAAAAAAAAGAAAAAACTACTAAAAGGTGTATACGTAGGAGAAAACAAGAGGTAAATGAACAGTTTGAAGGAGGATGAATGGGGACTTACAAGGGAATAGGAAGCTCTTCTGGAAGGAAGCGGCGAAAGGTTAAGAATAGAGAATAAGGGGAATATTTGCTTAGAATAATGAATAGGGATGGTGCTTTTGTAACTGATGAAATGGGTGTGAGAGGAGTGTGGAAAGAACACTTCGAAATCTGCACAATATTAACAGTAATGGAGAGGTGATAGTGAATGTGTCTGGGTTTGATGGTGCAAGAAGGATAGGTATTTTGGGGATGAGGTTCTTAGTAAGGAGGAGGTAATGGGTAGAGGTGAAAACAGTTGAAGAATGGTAATCTGCACGTATAGATGAAATTACTGGTGAAATGATCAAAGAACGGAGGCGACATGGTGACTGATTGGATTTGGAAGTTGTGTAATAAAGCGTTTATAGAGGGTATAGTTCCAAGGGATTGGAGGAGAGCGGTAATAGTACCACTTATATAAGGGTAAGGGAGAAAAGGGGAACTGTAGAAATTATAGGGGAGATACAGTTTATTCGAGTATTGTAGGAAACGTTATATGCTGGTATTCTTGGTCGAAAAAGTGCGTCGAGTGACTGAAGGACCTGATTGGTGAAGAACAAGGTGCGTTTAGGATGTAGAGGATGTGTGGATCAAATCTTTACATTGAAACAAATGATTGAGAAAATGAGGAGAAGAAGAATAAATTGTTTAGGTTTTATGGATTTGGGGCAACAGGCGTAATGATAAGTTAATCGGGAAGGTTTTAATGGCGGTGTTAGTGATATACTGGTGTTGGAGGTTCTCATGAATCAAAAGTAGTATGACGATAGTGAAGCTGGTGAAGAATAAATGGTGCAATGGTGATTGGTTAGGATTAATAGCGGAAAGAGACAGGGTTGTGTTATCTTCTTGGTTATTCATTTGTATATGGATGGGGTTTTAAAAGAAAGAATTTGAGATGGGGATGGCAGGAAATGTGTTAGAATGATGGAGAATGGAGAAAAGAGTAGAAGGTGCCCTAACTATTATATGGGGATGATTTGGTTCTTGTGTGGCGAATCTGAAGAGGTTTGAGAGGATTGGTAGAGAGATTTGGCTGGGTTTGTAAAGGAGGGGTTTGAAAGAAACGTAGATAAGGTAAGGTTATGGTTTGTGAGCTGAGGACGAGTCCTCAGTGTGAGGTTATGTTAAATGGTGAGCAGCTGGAACAAGTGTCTGAGTTTAAATATTTTGGGGTTTGTGTTGGATGAGAAGGGAACCGATGATATGCAGAGTGTAGTAGAAAGTTGTAAATGGCAGTAACGGTTGCTGGGCAATTAAATCGTTGGTGAATGTAAAGGGACAAGTCTTGGTGATGCGCTAGGGTCTTACATGAGGGTATGCTTGTTACCTGTGGTAATTGTATAGTAGTGAGACTATACTCTGGAATAAGAAGTATAGATTAAAGTTCAATGTTTCAGATGGACAATCTTAGGGGCATGCTAGGTGAGAAGAATTGATAAAATGAGGAAATGAAAGTATTAGAAGTTGTGTGGTGTAAAGAAAGGTAATGAGAGAATAAATGAAGTATGTTGAGATGGTTTTGGTCATGTGAAAGGATGAATAATAGTCGTTTGGTTAAGCGGCTTAAGTGGTGATTGTGTTGGGAACCGACGCTGGGAGACCGAAGAGAAAGTGGATTGGGTCGGTGAAACGAATGTCTGAAGGAGACGAAATGTGAGTTGGCAGAGGCGAGAATAAAAGGTGCATAATATAGGAGAGAATGGGGGGTTTTGTATGGGGGCAGGTGGGCCAAGGGATGAATCCTACATTTGACGATATGCCATGGTGACGGTCCGTCGCGGTCCCATGAGCTCTATGCTGGGATTTTCTATCTGTGATAAGTTCTCACCTAATTTAATGTACAGAGGGGGTGGTAAAGGCTGGGCTTCTTTTAAACATTTGTCATATTTTCCTACTGCTTTTCTTCTGATGCTTGTAGCGCACCTTACTACCAGAATCTGGGAAAAAAAGGTAGATAAAGAAGAAAGAAAGAATATATATATATATATATATATATATATATATTATAATATATATAGTAATATATATATTATAATATATTTTCATCTACCTTTTTTATCCGCAATTGGGAGTAAGGTTCGTTACATGCATCGGAAAAGAAAAGCAGATGACAAAAAGTCAAAAAGTCAAAAAGAAAGCCCAACCTTATAAGGGCGAATTATCAGTTCTGGACATAATTAGTAGAACTTCGTCGGCAATCAGAAATATCCACCCTAGAGCTTCACGGGACGGCGACCGGATCCTACTATGGCAAATCGTCAGTGTAGGGTTCATCTCCTGCCCATTTTTGGCACAACCATACCCCCTAACAACACCCGCCATTCTCTCCTATCATAGCACCTTTCTTCTCGCCTCAGCCAAAGTCCCATTTCTCTCCTGCAAACATTCCTTTACTGGTTCAATCATTTTTCTTCGGTCTCCCCAGCCGGTCGGTTCCCAACACACTCACCACTATACATCGTTAACCAACAGATTATCATTCACCTTTCCACATGACCAAAACCATCTCAACAATTCATTTATTCTCTCCTTTACCCCTTTCTTCACACCACACAACTTCTAATACGTTAATTTCTCATTTTATCATTCTTCTCATCGCCTAGACGCCCCTGGATTGTCCATCTGAACACATAGAACTTTAAATCTATACTTCTTATTCAGACCATTATCTCACTACTATACATTAAACAGGTAACACATACCCTTATGCAAGACCCTAGCGCACTCCAGACTTCGTCCTTACATTTCAACGATTTAATTGCACAACCACCTTCCTGCCATTCACCAACTTCCTACAACACTCTGCATCATCCGTTCCCTACTCATCCAAACACATACCCTAAATATTTGAACTCATACCTTGTTAGCTGCTCCCATCTACATAACTTCAACACTGGGGCTATCCTCACCACAACCTCCTTACTCCTTATCTACGTGTTACTTTTAAACCCCACCTTTCACACCCTGCCAAATCTCTTACCAATCTTCTCAAATCCTCTTCAGATTCGCCACAAGAACCAAATCATCCGCATTAATAGGTAGGGCACCCTCACTCATCTCCATTCTCCATCATTCTAACAACCATTTCCTGCCACCCCCCTAATTCTTTCATAACCCATCCATATACAAATTGAATAACCAAGGAGATATAACCCATCCCTGCCCACTCCGCTATTAATACTAAACAATCACATCTGGTGAAATTTATTCTAACACTTCACTATCCTCAAAAAACTTTTGGACAGATGGTGCAGAAGTCCTACTACCAACATATATCCTAAAAACACCTGCCCCCCGCCCCCCCCCCCATAAGAAAAAAAATAGAGCTTCCCCTATTAACCCTATCATACGCTGTTGGAAATCCATAAAAACCTAAATTACAAGATTTTTTTTTTTTTTTTTTTTTTTTTTTTTTTTTTTTTTTTTTTTTTATTCTTCTTCTCCCTCATTTTCTCATCATTTGTTCAATGTAAAGATTTGATCCACACATCCTCTCCCACTCCTAATGCACCTTGTTCTTACCAATCAGTCCTTCAGTACTCGACCGCATCTCTTCGACAAATACAGATTATCTTCCCTACAAACTCCATAAACTTATTCGCCCTATATTTTCTACAGTTCTCTTTTTATCTTTCTTACCCTTATATGAGGGACTATCTGCTCTCCTCGCAATTCCCTTGGAATTTAAACCCTCCATAATACGCTTTATTACACATACTTCCAAATCATTCAATCACCATCTCGCTCGTTCTTGATCATTCACCAGTATATTCATGCTATACCTGCAGATTTACCATTTTCAACTTTCTACTCTACCCATTCCTCCTACTTGCTAATAACCTCATCCCCAAAAATTACATTATTCCTTCTCTGTCGATCAAACCACACCATTCACTATCCCTCTCATTACTGCAATAATTGTTCAGTTCGAATGTTCTTTCCACACTCCTCTTCCCACATCCATTTCATCATTATAATGCATCCATCCTGTTCATTATTTCTGAGCAAATCCTTATTCTCATTCTTTAACTTTCGCGCTTCCAGATGGAGCCCATCTATTTGGAATAAACAGAATAAAAACCTAACAAATGGTTTATATTATTTTTCTTCTCAGGTAACGTTTGAAAATACAGTCGTTATTTTTTCCTCCGTTACTTTTTAGTCCTTTACATTTTGTTCGACTTTCTTTGAATGCTGATAGCCAATTGACCCCGATCAAGCTAAAAATCCTTTAATTATATATACAATATATATATATATATATATATATATAATTATATAATATAAATATATATATATATAGTATATATATATATATATATATATATAATATATATATTATAATATATATATATATATATTATATATATATATTATATATATATAATTATATATATATATATTATTATAAACACGAATAGGGAATCTGCTTAGAAATAATGAATAGGGATGGTGCTTTCATAACTGATGAGATGAATGTGACTAGAGTGTGGTGGAACACTTCGAAAAAATCTGCATAACTTGGCAGTAATGAAGCGGTGATAGTGAATGTGTGTGGGTTTGATGATGCAGAAGGAATAAGTATTGGGGATGAGGTCATTGTAAGGAGGAGGTAATGTGTAGAGCCGAGAAAGTTGGAAGAATGTAATTGGCAGGATATGATGAAATTACGGTGAATGATCAGAGGAGCAGAGGTGATTTGATTTGGATTTGAAGTGTGAATAAATGTTATGGAGAGCAATGTCCGAGAGATTGGAGGAGAGTGGTAATAGTACCCTTATATAAGGGTACATTGGAATAGGGGTAACTGTAGGAAATTATAGGGGAAATTGGTTTATTAAGTGAAGTAGGAAAGATATATACTTATATTTTGGTCGAAAAATGCGTCGAGTGACTGAAGACTGATTGTGAAGAACAAGGTTGGCTTTAGAAGTGGCAGAGAATGTGTGGATAAATCTTTACATTGAAAAAAACTAATTGAGAAAATAGGGAGTAGAAGAATAATTGTATTTAGTTTTTTTTTGTATTTGCAAACAGGAGTAATTAAATGTTAATATGGAGCTCTATCGCAGGGGTGTTTATTGATATAGATGTGTTGGTGGTAGCTTCTGAATGGAATCAAAGTATATATGATGATACTAAAGCGTGTGTAAGAAATTTGAAGTTGAGTGATTGTTTATAAATATTAATGCGGAAGTGAGGCAGGGAATGTCTATGCTTCTTGTTATTCAATTGGTATATGGATGGGGTTATGAAAGAATTGGGGGTGGGGTGGCAAGGATGGTGTTAGAATCAGGTTTGTGGAGTTGTTTTCAAAACAAATTTTTCTGACTCCGCTCACCCTTTTCCAAAATTCACCCGCAACCGCTCCCAACTTCCGACTCTACTCTCTTCAAAATTACCATCCGCGACTCCCACTCCAACTCAGACTCTTTCCAATCCTCGGTTAGAATGAATGGAGTATGGAGAAGAAGTGGGGATGCCTACTATTATATGCGGGATTGATTTGGTTTTGGTGTGACGAATCTGAAGAGAGTTTTGAGAGGATTGGTAGAAAGATTAGGCAGGGTGTGTTAAAGAAGATGTTTGAAGGTAGCGTAGATAAGAGTAGGTTATGGAATGAGTGAGGAACAGTCCTATTGTGAAGTTATCGTTAGATTGTGGAGCTGGAAGTGTCTGGGTTTAAAATATTTAGTTATATATGTTGGATAAAGAGACGGATGATGCGAGTGTAGTGGGAAAGTTGGTGAATGGAGGTAGGTGGCTAGTGCATTAATCGTTGGTCGATTGGGGCTAAGGGATACCCCTTTTTTAAGTCCTGGGGGCGCTAAGGGTTCTTCATAGGGTTGTTTTAATATAATGATATGTTGAAATTTATACACAGTAAATTGTAGATACGTAATTATGTATAAGATTGAAAAGCTAAAGTAAACGAGTAACGTTACTTTCTTCAAGAACGGAAATAAGATAGCAATACTTTTTCCGATACGGAGAAAATCGATAAACGAAACTTTTTTTGAGTAACATGCTCTTGTATTATATATATAATATATATATATATAATATATAATATCTATATATATACTATTAAATATATATAATATACTTATATATA
>JABUQX010088106.1:0-15000 GCA_015478945.1 Trachelipus rathkii
GAGAGATAGTAGAAGAGCACTTTGTTAGATAAGGAGAAGTATAATTAATTGATTAGAAGAGAAACACTAAAATGATTAAGGACAGACGAAGGTTTGAGCTGTGTTTCGAAGAAGATATTGTACTGTGGAAGATTATGCCGACAAGAAAGATAAAGGAATTGACTATTTTTGAGAAGTATTGAAGACAACCAATGGTTCATGAACCAATTAGAATTCGAGAAACGTTAACCGTTTATTGGTCAAGTTGTCTCCCTAGCGTGATCCACTTGCTGTCGGGTGATAACATCTTCCATTTATATAGTATATTATATATATATATATATATATATATAATATATATATATATATATATATATATATATATATGTTAAGATCAGATAAGAGTAGAAGTAACTTAACATGTATATATATTCAAATAATGGTATTATATAATTTTATCTATTATAGTATATATATTAATATTATATATATATATATATATTATATATATAATGTATTATATATCTATATATATATAATTATCATATATAATATTATATTAATATATATATAATATATATATATATAATATTTTATTATTATATATATGTATATATATATATATATATATATATAATATTAATATAATATATTATATATATAATAATAGATATTAATTATATATATATTCTATTGATATATATATATATATATATTATATTAATTAATTAATCATGTATATATATTCTAATAACTAATTATATAAATATTATATATATATATTATATATATTAATTATATATTTATAATATATTATATATATTATTAATAATTAATATATATATATCTAATATATTTTAATATAATTAATTAATATATTTAATTATATATATTAATAATATATATATATATATATATTATTAGTATATATTATATATAATAATATCATATATATTAGTATTTTAATATATATATATATATATATTATAATGTATAAATATTATATATATAATATATTATATATTATATATAATATATTATTAATATATTAATATATATATTAGATATAATATAATATATATATATATTTATTTATTAATATTATATTATATATATATTTGATTGATAATATTAATATATATATATATAATATAATATTGATTATAATTATATTTAATATAAATAATATATATATTATATATATATATATATTATATATTAATTAATATTAATATATATATATATATATATATATATTAATATTATTATGAAAACTTTTTATTATTATATTATAGTATAATATATATTATCAGTATTTTTTTCTGATAATTTATGTAGATGTGCTCTGATACGCAATAAATCGATCTATAAATATATTAAATATTCTATACTATATATATATATATATTATCTATAATTAATTATTTTATTAATATATAGTACTAATATATATATTATATATATATATATTATATATAAAATATTATATATATATAAGTATTATATAAAATATATATAATATATATAGTTAACTAATTAATATATAATCTATTAATATTATTAATATATATATAATATATATATACTATGTGAGAGTATAGTATATATATGTATATATATATACTATATGTATAAACCAATGTATTTTATTTTAAGTTCTTATTATCATATTTTTTCACTATTAAGTAATAAGGCATTAAACTCTTTAAAACATAAAAAGCTTCATTTTATCTTTTATATTTCTAATTAAAGTTTCATTTACGAAAATACTAGATATTTATCAGTCTTACTTTTTCTCACACGCTATCTAATAATATCCGCATTATTTTAATCACTTGACTAATCTACTTATCAACTTATCTTCAAATCTCTTCACTTTCCTGTTTATAATTTAATTTGTTTTTATTTTCTGTTCAAATTTAATAGTAGGAAGAGAAAATAGATGATGAGTAGTGAGTCACTAATTTATAATTATTTAATATTACTTATTAATATATACTCATTAGTAACTTAATACTACTATCTAGCCTAGAATAGTCAATATTAGTAATGGGGTTTTTTTCGCCATCTTCTTCGAAAAATTAAGACAAACAAACCTACATCTTGTTTATTAAAGAATATATTCAAGCTCTATGCTTACTATTAAATTAAAATATAAATAAATATAAATAAAGAAAATAAAATTAAAAATAATATTAAATACATAACAAAATTTAAAATTAATAAAAATAATTAAATAAAATAATGAATAAATACATTAAATTTAATTAAGTTTATTAATTACGATAATTTTATAATATTATTTAATTATCCTAATTTTATTGATTATTTTATTAAGAAAAATTTTATTAATATGTACATATTTTAGATTCAAATTTATTGTTGGTTAATTAAATTATATTATTAATTATTATCAATACTAAGCATTATTACATTATATTATTTTTTTATTTTTCTACCATTATTACTATCATCAAGTACTATAATATTATTTTTTTTTTATTTTATTAAAATTTTATTTATTTTTAATCTTATATTTACGTTTATTTTGTTCATTAATATCTTAAATGTACTTTTTTTTTATTGTTAATTATAACTATTATTAATCTATATTTGTTGTCACGAGGGTCTGTACTCATCTTGTGATTGTCTCCGTTATACTATATAAATATATGGAGTTATATGATTATGGACTGCTTATCTGATACTATATTTTTTGTGAGTGTAAATATTCTTTATTATTTATATCTATTAATTTTTGTCTATCTATTATGGTTCGATTTATTAGATCAGATATTTCAAGGTCTTCATCGTTTTATTATTTTACTCCTTTTTATCTTATATTTTTCAAAATCTTACTCTCTTTTTTTTTCTCAACTATTTTTATCTTTCTCTTTGAGATTTTTAGATGGAAAGGAATGATAGCTTCCGAATCGTAAAAAAATTTGAACCTCAATTAATGATTATTTAACGTCTATTCTGATTTTTCGAGCTCAATTAATTTTAATTAATTTTCAATATATTCTTCATTAATTTTAATTAAGTTTATAATTACA
The DNA here is from genome assembly GCA_015478945.1 of Trachelipus rathkii. Classification (NCBI taxonomy): domain Eukaryota; kingdom Metazoa; phylum Arthropoda; class Malacostraca; order Isopoda; family Trachelipodidae; genus Trachelipus; species Trachelipus rathkii. Next base: position 3,036 of record JABUQX010088106.1, read on the forward strand.
TATATCGAACGTCTTGTTTTCATAACTTTATTATTCATCTTACTAATATATATTTAGGTAATTCTTATAACAATATTTTTATTATGGATTATTAGGGATTTATTATTGATTATTATTTGAAGTAAGTGATTATGCACTTTTATTTAAATTCTCCTCATTTTTACCCCGCATGTACTTCATTTATTATTATTTATATTACTTTGTATTTTATTTTATTAATTTTTATGTGGATTATGTATAATATAATATTATATATTTATATAATTATACTTATCTTAATTCAATTATTGATAAATAATTGAATATTTTTTATTACTTATTATTTCGAATGATGTGTGAAAAAAATTGTCTGTGTGTGATTAATATATTTTCGTGAGAATGCACTATTCTTTATTTATTTCGGATGTAGTGTTGTTATTATTAAAAGAAGGCAAGCTAATATGTTACTATTTCGGGTAGAGTATATTTAATAAATACGCATTGTTCGTCGTAATGATACACTAGAATATTATTATCGAGTATGATGAATTGTCTATGTATTTGTGTTTTAATTGAGATGATATATCATATGATTACTTATATATATATATAGTTTTGTATATATATATATTATTTAATATATAAAATAAAATTATTTACTGTAAATAATAATTTTGTATCATATCAATAATATATCAATGATTTTTCGTAAGATATACGGAGTATTAACTTATTATTAGCAACCTTTTAATTTTTTAAGAATTTTTTGAGTTTATTTCTGTTTCATTTTGCTCTAAAATACTAAATTACTGAATAATATTTGAAATATTTTCACATTTACAAAATCATCGTGGCCCTGCTATAGCTGAATGCAGGGTAGCTGTCAGTGAATAGTGTAGTCCTGCGATCGTGATTATTGTGGCGCTAGAGTAAAATGACAGTAATGAGTACTGTTGCTCACATAAAACTCGAAAAGAATTCCATTGAAGAATTAATCTTCAAATTAATTACCGACTTGGAGAATAGGCAATCAGATTTTAACTATATAACTTAGGAGTATGGAAAATCTACAATACAGCTAGGCTCTCTATTATATTTAAATGACAAATAATAATATATGCATTTTTTTAAATATAAAGTTCTGTAGTTGTGGATATAGAAGTAGATATTTGTTCTAGTTGATTTTGTCTAACTTAAATTTTATTTTACGCCATTCGGCTATCACTTCTATATTTGATGTCAACTATTTATAAAAAATTTACGATCAAACTGAACATAGTGTTTTTGTGAGTGAGACAGAATTTCGAGAGTTAAGATGAATACTGAGTTTGATACAATCCACACATCTGCTCTTCATTAAGAAATTGTTTATATTTAAATTAAGAATAAATATGGTTGTGATTTTATATTTATTCAACTTCAATCTTAATCATAAAATTCCACCATCTGATACCTCTTAGCATTTTACTTTGTTCATAAGCAAATTTTCCTATTTTGATGTTACAATTTTGAGAACATGTATTTTCATTAGTAATATATGCATTTCTTAATTTAATAATGAATAAGGTCATTAAATCCTAACTATATCGTGATATATACCTCTTTACTTTTCCTCAGGTACATTTAGAACTTTAAGTAATAAGCTTTTATGTGAGAATTTTATTTTAAATAGGTATTAATACCATAGTTTATCATATATATTTTATATATTAATGCATTGAGGCGTACCTTTGAATCAATAAATAATATTTGATGTAAAGGAACATTATATTTAATATATCTTATATATTATATTATATAAATATGTATATATATGCGCTTATATATATATATATAGTATATATATATTAATATCTATACTATTATATATTATATTATATATATATATACTATTATATATATATATAGTATATATTATAATATCAATAATTAATATTATTCCTATCTAATATAAGATTTAGATATATATATATTAATATATATCATAATATATATATAATATATAAAGTGAGAAATAGTCTTTAACTGCAAAATATAACGTGTCCTTATTTATTTGGAAGGAAATATAATTTCACATTTCCACACGGCTTTTATTCATAGCTAAAGCTTCGACATTATACTCGTGGTTAAATACTGTAATTCTTTAATTTCTCAATAGCCTAACATTGATGTTATCCAATGATGTTTATTAAATAATTATATTAATCTATAAGTTATAGTATTATGATAAGTTAACAACTACATATATTAATAAATATAATGTTACAGTATATATTTAAATATTCAATATAAGCAACATAAACACCTTTCATAAGCCTCTTAATTCCAAAACTTAACACATAGTATAATAATGTCAAACATAATACTGGTGACATTATTCCTTCTCAATACTTGAGTAGCCACATAAGTGTAAATATCGTTACATTGATAGAAGTATGAGAATGTATATGATAGATCTAGATATATAATAAAGAAAGACTTAATAAAGTAGTAAGATAAGATAATGATAAGATAAGATATTGTAGTACGAATAGATAGCTATATATACGCGTAGAGTGAGATGTTATTGAATAGAGATATAGTATATAGAGTATAGTATAGTAATAATATTTAGATTATATTAGATATAATAGATAGATATATATATATATATATATATATTAATAAATAGTATATTAATTTAATATATACTATAGTATATATTAATATAATATATATATTAATTAATTAATATATATATATAATATACTTATTAATATATTAATATATATATTATACTTATATATAATTTATATTAATATATATAAGAAGAGAGAGCAGAGAGAGAGAGAGAGAGAGAGAGAGTGAAAAATAGATAATGAAGAGAGTAATTAAGAGATTGAAGATATGTAGATTTGATAAAGAATTACGAGAAGATGAAAGAGATGATGATGAGAGATAGAGTGATGTAATTAGCATGAATCTTTTTTTTGTCACGAATAAGTTATTTCTGAGATTGTCGAATTTTGTCTCTAATACAAAGGTAAAGGAGGAAGAGATTTCTAAATCATCGTTACCTGTTGTAGATGTATCTAATGTCGAATCATGTTTGCCCATTTAGACTTTATTTTTCGTCATTTTTCCAAAGACACAAGAAGTTTATTGCGAGTGTATAAATGAAATATCTGTTCATTGGATCACATATTCGCGGACCTCGATTTCGTGCAATTCATAATAATTTTTGTAAATATGAAGTGTTAAATGTGAGTTGAACGAGTGACTAGAAAGCATGCCAGTAAAAAACGCATCAAATATGTAGAACTTTCCACTATCATCTCTCCATACGTAACGAGAGGTTAGGTCATACGGAGAACATTTACCACACTATAAATGAATTTTTTTAACTTTTATCAATAAATATTCCATATAAACGTTGAAATAGTACTATTTCTTATCCTTTAAAATTTGTATTGCTATAATTCAGTTTCTTTTTTTACATTTATAATCACGCTCTTCATATAAAATTCAAATCATCGTCTAAATCTTGTTCTTCATTTATTCTTTACACCCTTAATGATTTACAAAATTTTGCATATGTGATGACATTCATGAAAGAGTAGCTAAATTAACACTTCTCAGTGGGTTATAAGAGCGATCTACTACGCCATGTCTGTACTCTTGCTCTTAGAGTGGGTTATGAGCATAGGCCACCTGAATAAATTTATCGTATAATCTTACTGAAATGATTGGATAAAGAGATTTTTTAGTGAAAAAATGATTTTCTATGAGTTATATATCCCCTTATTATTATAAATATTATATTCAAACATATTATTCTTTTATGATAGGTTTAATTTTTTTAAGTCTTTACCCAAATAAGATGTATTAGTGTTATCATTTTTAAATAGAAATAATGATATCAATTTTGTATTTCGAATGTCTTCTTCTTCTTTATATACGTATGAAAAATATATAATTGTATGATATCTACACTTACTTTGATTTGTTCTTATGGATAGAGTACAAGAATTGTTGAGTCAATGCAAAAAAGACATATTGAGCAGAATTAAGTAGCTTCACCAACTTATAGTCGATATTACGAGACCCATCAATTCAGCTATAGAAAATCATTAGTATTTATAGTAATTATCAGTATAAATTATGATTTAAAAGAAAGATTAAATCTAATGAAAACATATATAATAAATAATAACTAAAATTAATCACAATTACAACCATTTATTCGTTAATAAGTGATATTAATCACTAATAATAATAATTTATTTAGACTATCAGGATATCTAAAATTAATATCTCATTCTACATTAATCAAGAAGCCTGATGGCTAACTAATATATTCACACTATCGTGTGTAGTATCAAAGTACCAAGACAATGCCCAAATATCCAAGCTAATTTGTTAAGACTTTCCCAAGTATATTTATCCTCTCCTCTGTCACAATATATACATATACAAAAAAAAATAATAAAACCCGAAGTCACAAAATGGCGCCTAAGTAATAATTTCGAGAGAGACCACACAACATATGCTTTATAAATACGCCAAAAATATCATTCATCGAGATTTGAAGTCTAATAATATATTTTTACATGATTATCTTATAAAAAACTCTAACCTTAGCACATACTACACATCCTTACATCTCATTTAACGTGTATCGAACATACATACTCAGCTCACTTTTCAACTTCCGTAGTTGAAGAGATGAACAATAGACCGAGAAAACCTACTCTATCTCTGTTACCTAAACATTCATCATACAGGAATTTGTAAATTTGAGCTTTAAAAATTTATATACATAAAAAATATACAATTATGTAAATTATATATTATTTGGATAGTATGACGCATACAGAATCAGCAAGAGTCAATCAAATGATTGTGTTAAACGGTGATTTTATACTAATACGGGATTAAGATAATTAAAGGTTAAAAAAATTTACAAATTATATAAAAGTGGGTGTGGCATAACGTATCATAATCTTACTTAAAAATGTCTGAAAAATACGCTCTTGATTTTGTACGATCTCGTAACCATCAGAGTAAAGTTGTGGCTTTGAGTAAAAATTAAATGTAATACTAGAGCGAATGCGTCTTCCAGAAAAGTCTTTGAGAGCTCTATGAAACCTGTCGGAGAGCTACTTGAAGTGCTGTGTCTCCTTTATTGAGAGATGAATAACGCACTTTTTTGCAAGAATGGAATCATGTGTCGTATCTTGGAGAAACTTTCCATACGATGGTCTGTCTGTACGTTCTTGACTAGTTCTCGGCAAAAGTAGCACAAAGACGATATGAATGTTGTCATTCGAATATCTCTCAGTTGGATAACTCTCATAAAGCAATCAGGTTTCTATCTCTACGGGCTTCTGTGTTACAGCCTCTGCGAAGCTTCTAGCGCTAAAATTAACAACAGTAAAGCTCCTGTACCTCATCAAAGTTAGATGGTAGAAAATAATCTCTACCCGATTTATGATTATGTTAGCCGAACCCTAATTTCTATCTATTACAACGCCCCATACAAACTCATGAAGGTATATGAAAAAAATATAACTCATTATCTTGAGGCTATGGAAAAATTTAGAACCTGATGTAAGCTAGAAAATGGTATTTATAATAAACGAGTTATCGGTAAATGTTGGGGACCATATAAATACTAATGAGAACTTATTTATAACAAACTTACTTGCTAAATATATAGATAATTACTAATAATTTCTGAGTGTCACACAGATCAAACGTATCTATTTGAGTGTTCTTTATATTTAAATCAATTGGGGTGTGTATATCAGAGTATAGTGCGTGTGTTTCTTAACTGCTTGGTAGTGCTGAGGGTTTATGTCCATTGAACTACACTGATTGTTGTGAGGCTGGTTGAGTGAGTGTATAACCGGTGCGTGTGAGTGAGAGTGGTCGTGTGATCTTACTAATAATATACACTTGCACATGTGTGAGTATATTTGTTGTATTCAATAATATATATACTACTTATATATATGATATAATATATATATGTGGTGATATATATTAAATACTATTTTTGTGATATTTTAACTGTATTAGCTAGTTATGTTGTATGTGTTGTGTGCCGTTATTATTTTTGATATTTATTGAGGGTGTGTTTTGTAGTGTTAAGTAATGAGTGTTTATGTGTTATGGTTATTATTATTTGTTTAGGTATTGGTGTGGGGGGTATGTCGTATGAATGGTTGTCGTGCGGTTGGTTTTTATATTGATAGTGTTGGTGGTTAGTATAATTGTTATGGTAGGGTAGTTGTTTATTGATGTTGAGGTGTTTTCTCTGCTTATATTGTATATGGTGAGTATACTTTTTTGGTATGATGTGCTATACTAGAGGTATCGTACGCGGTGTCTGATAGTTTATATGATTATAATAATATAATATAATATTAATATTATATATATATATAATATATATATATATATATATAATATATTGAATATATATTATATCTAATATTAATATAATTATTATGATGTGGTAGTGTGTGTGTGTGATGTATGTTTGTGTGTGTGTGTTGTGTGTGTAGTGTGTTGTTATGTGTGTGTATGGTGTATGTGTGTCTCTGTGAGTGTTCTGTCTGTGAGTGAGATAATATCATATTTATTAATTTAAATTATATTTTAGGAATAAAAGTTAATATCCGAATTACGATAAAATACTGTATAACATTTTTTCATTTTATACTTCGTGATTTGATTCAATGTTTTTATTTGTTTTAAAAAACTAAAAAGTAGGTTTTTACTTTGTTCTATGATAATGCAGATAGACAGAATCTATTATATATATGGTACAGAATATATGTATTAAATAGTATACAATATTAAACCTCTTTTTAAATAGTGAAGAAATTTTATTTTTTTAAAAATAATCCAGCTTTCGCTCGATTCATAAGGCGAGGTATAACTGGGGCATATCAGTAACTTTAATTGCCCTTGATATAACTACTTTCATTCTACTAATTTTTGATCAGGTTTTGAGAGAGTAATTCTCTGACTATAAATTCTTTGGATAAATAGTGAGTCATATTCCAGTGTGATCTCCACTATTAAACTATAACGTCACTTTGAATAATTTATAATTAATTATCTTAAAGAAAAGATAGAACATAAGTTAGAGAATCTTACTGAAGAAAGCAAAGCCTTCGCCGAAGCCCAAACAAATTTGGGGGTGGAGCTCTTGAGAGTAAGCTCTAAGAGGTATTAGAGATTATTCTATACTTTTTTCATAGAAGATAGGTGCTTCTATCTAAGATATACTTTTATTAGTGCCCAAAATTTCATGTAAAGATCCGATGAATGGTTCGATTTTTCATCTAAAGAGATCCACTTACTGAATTGCATACGTATAGCAGAAGATATGAAGTCACATATAATTTTGTCAATAACCTGGTAATAAGTATCACAGAACATAACTTTAAAGAAATTCCGAAGCGCTAGCTATTGATATGTGTAAATTTTGTTCCTAAATTGCGCATGTGGTGTTTACCACCGAAAACACTAGTGTTCGGAGATTTTGTAGCAACTAATATTACCACATGATGTAGTAGCCTATAAACCGAGATAAAATCACTTAATTCCTGGACAGGAATGGGCGTTCAACAGGCTTAAAGCAGCTCTTGAGACCGTTTTGATTCCCCGGATAAAAGATAAATGTTTGTACTTTCGAGTTATGTTGAGGGTCAGCCGTTATTCTCTGGTGGCTGTATAAGTTGACTTGCATGCTATTTCTATGTACACAATTGCGTTGGAGCAATTACGAGATTAGCAAGAAAACATTGTCCTATATATAACAAACTTTCAAATAGTGTCCGTTACAAGAGTCTCTTCTACGAGTTTCTATGGGATTGGTCATCGTCAGTTTTCTTAATTACACTTCGAATGAAGTGCAAGGTTGAGTTATATCCGCAGCAGAATGCGACAGCCACTCTCCATAATGATAGAAGTGCAAGAACCTTTCAATGTATTTATTTCGAGTGTTAATGCTGGCGAATGTGCTCCTCTGTGTGCTTCATATCACGATCAGTGGGATGATTAGCTGATTACGTGAATGCGGGATCGGCTGATTGGTAGACGATTGAGGTAATCGGGAGTGGGATAGGAAGCGTGCTCACCTAATGAATACCACATCTTGCGAGGACCAGGAGCAATACGTATGCGAAAATGGAGGAAGGTATCTTGTGCGAAAAAATCTATAAGTCCTGATAATATATTTTAAGCACTTTCAATAATGACCTCAACAATCGCAAGTGAATATCACGGGGAATTTCAGCCATATCTGTCAGACAATCGGCCTTCAGTGAGCTAACTTAGACAAGATATAAGGAGGGACTGCCACCGTAAAGACTGTGCTTCATCACGCATTGCACAATCAGAGCACATAAGGAATGTACAAAAAATAACCAGCACTTTTGAATATTTTTCCCGCAAGTATACTGTACAAACGAAATAGAAGAACGGTGTTGTTCATGACGCCACAGGCAACAAAGTGCGACTACCACACAAATGTAGCCTTGTAAGTATTCACCTACTACTTTCACAACAACATCATCTTCACTTACATAAATCACTCTCACTACTAGCAACACCCAAAATATTTTGGTATAGTAATTATAGTAACAATATGATATATTATAAGAATAATATTATCTTAATCACTAATTTAAGTCGACTCAAACCTCAGTATATGCTAAAATTGACAATTTAAATAATTGAGATTATATATATTTATATAATTATAATTAATTACGATATAATGCCAAAGTGTACATATATAATAATTATATGATATATTTATTTATTGCTCTCTATATATACACTCATGGTATCAACTAATTTGTTTGAGTGAGTATACTATATACTATATATATATTCCTAGTGTATAGCATATTAATACTATACAATAATAATAATACCTTGAAGTAAATTATAATATAATATTATGTACCTATTAATTAAAACGTTCATTTCCAATTTTAATATATTATTTTCTATAATTTAGTAAATACTTTTATTATACTACTAATGTTCTATAGTGAGAATACTATATCATAATATTATATTTAAAATATATATATATAAATGTACACTATAAATAATATAAAATAATATAACATATTTGCGTTGATTATCTATAAAAAATAATATTAATCGGGTATAGCGGCAATATTATACAGACTGGTTATTAATATATACTAGGTATAAATAATAATAATATATGTGTATATATATGTATTATATAAGTATAGTCACAGCTATAATAAATATACTGGAGGTTTTTACATATCATATATAAGCTTATATATTAATACAGTAGTTAACCCACGTATATAAATAGAAAATATAAATAAATTATTACCTCTTTAACTACTTTTATAAGGAGCAAGAGGTAGGACCATTAATATATAATATCGTGTAAGTAGGAACCAACGATACGATACACAATATGGGTTATATGTAAAAGAAATCCTGAGAGAACGTATAAATGATAGCGTATAAAACTACTATATATTATTAATCTGTTCAATATTTGGTTATAATTAATATTATAATCTAAAATTCTCTAACTCGTATAATATATATATTTATCTACTTCGAGAACCAACCGATAATCTACCACATGAAAGTGATAAGGATGAAAGATATTATTAGTTAAGGTCTAGTGAATAATAACACTATTGAATCGGGATAAGATAATACAATACACCCTTCCTTGATTAGGGCTCTGAACGTCAGTGGTGGTGACATCTGAATATATATATATATATATAGTATAATATATATATATATAATATATATTAACTACACTTATTACTTATATTACAGTCTCAGCTTACTTTATAACCTAACCGATATCTTTCATCATTCTTATTATCCATTATTATAACATAGACGACCTGTATCTAACTATTATATAGTATACTTTTATACGTAGTTGTGTATATTCTCATTATATATATATAGTATATATATCATTATTATAATTATAAAATATACTATCCTTTCTATCACCTATTATTAATTCTAGTATGTACTTATTTACTAACTATTATATATAGTATTACTTTATTTTACTACTAATATATAATATTATTAATTCTTTATCATTACTATATATATAAAACCTTAATTTAATAACTAAGAAACCTCAATTTGCGGTCTACTAACATTATATATATATATCTTATACATACAGGATGATATCCGTATATAGATTTATATCTCTATTATAGTCTACTTAATATATATATATAACTACTAAACTTCATTAATAGATAACTTACTAATATCATTACTAATTAAAGTGATGGTTACATTATTACGGTCTATCATTACTTTAGTATATAATTATATAGCAAGTCCTACATAGCTATGTGATAATAGCAAAAATTCAATAAGTAATAAATGTATATAGCGTTACCCTTCTATTGATAATCTATATCTCATCATAATATATATATATATATAGTAAATATATTATATATATATATACATATAGTGATACTTAATTGTCGATATGCTACGCAATGATTATATACATTCCTTACTATATAAATAACTACTATTATATATATATTATTATTATACACTTATTATATTATACTTATATATATACTCTATACTATTACCGACTATCCTGTTTAGCAATCACTAATCTTATATACTGATATTATTCCTTTATTCCTAATCCAACTATGATTAGTTAAGTCATACTATTATAATAATAATTATATTATGATAAATTGAGCATATATTACACTAACGTTTTATATACATATTGCTCATACATATCTAATAATTGAATATCAATAATTAATATTAATCTAAAATATTAACTTATCATAACAATTAGTTAGCATTTTTTACTTATAAGTTAATAGTTATATTCATATTCTGTAATAAATACATACCCATATCTATAAATATATATCTTACATCTATATTAATATTCTTAATATAAATATAAATTATAATAATCTAAATTTTTTTTGGTGACCTGTACTCCTTATTCTATTATTAATTATTAGTATAATATATCATCTATACTATCTATTTCCCTGCGTTATAGTATGTAGTCATCCTTAATGTTTATGTAGATTAATGTTAGTGCACAAAAGTGTCATGGAGCCAAAGAGGCATTTAGAATATGATATAAACTGTAAAAGACATAGATAAGAAAAATAGAAAAGCATTGAGGCCAATCTAACTCTTAAAAAATAAAATAGTGAATTTTTCTAAGGAAAAGATTTCATTCTATAGGATAAAAATATTCATTGTCTAAGAACTATATGAATTTTTTTTAATCATAATTTCTTGCTAAGTGCTGAATTTATATTTTTATTCTTTTAATAAATAAAGTATAAAGTACTTATACTAATTTTCCTATATACTACCTATTAAGCTATATGTGTAGGTAATGTAAATTTCGTCTACTAATTATATACTCTATATTATATCTATATTTACAATATATAGACTTTTATCTCAGATAAACCGGTAAACACGTAAAGTAGTCACAAACTGACCATTGATCTGCGAGGGGAAAACATCTGCGCATGCGCGCCAATCAAAATAGTTTCCAGATACTTCCAGACAAAATTCAAGAGTTGTAACGATGCTACTTTTTGATAAATAATAATATTAAAAAAAAAAAATAGAAATGTATTTTGAATACATGTATATTTATTTTTAAGACTGGGTTTTTGTATTGGAATCTATATATAGATTACGAAAGCGAATAACAAATGTTTACAAATTTGCATTAATTGAAAAGTCAATTATGTTTTTTTTTAGTCAATTAATTTAAAAAAAGGATTTATTAATATTAAAATTTCAAAAAATTAAATTTTAGAGAAAAAAAAAATCTTTTTAGAAATTATTTCATATCTTTAATGCTTACTTACAAATTAAAATTAAATGCCTAATGAAGCGTTAATATATATATATATATATATATATATATATATAT
>JABUQX010088106.1:20000-49621 GCA_015478945.1 Trachelipus rathkii
ATAATAATAAATGAATATAATGATAATAATAAATAATAATAATAATAATAATAATAATAATAAAATAATATAATAATAATAATAATAATAGATAATAATAATAATAACAATAATAATATTAATAATAAAATATAATAATAAAAGATGGTAGCAAAAAAAATTTTTTTAAAATTTTAGCATATAAAGTAACTTCACAAATGTGTCAAAAAAGTTGAATAAAGAACACACAGAAAATACCTCATCTAAACTTCTCCAGAAGAAAATCATGTCCACTTCTCAGGAAGGGTGTCCATAAGTCCGAAAAACTTTAAAGTAGGGGGCTTACAGCCATCCTGGAGTTTCAAAGGCTAAGAGCGCGTCCGGACTTCCTCTCAGAGTCGCTTCGTCGAAAATTTTTTTCCTTTGAAGTCTAAGAAGAAAAAATATTCCTGCTGAATCCATTTTCTTCACGACTTAGGAGCCTTGTTGAAGACTTGGTATATTGTGCCAAATATTTCGCCTCCGAACTCGAGCATCTTCAGGCAGAAATGAAAATTAATTTGTGGGAACGGCTTTTATGATGAAAATTTTGTTAATAGTTCCACAATATAATAACGATGAATAGCCAAAAAATTTAAAATATCTCATATTAGTAACTTCACACATGTTTCAAAAAAATTCTAAAAAAAGACAACATAAAATACTTCTTCTAAACTTCTCCAGAAGAAAATCATGTCCACTCTCAGGAAGGGTGTCCATAAGTCCGAAAAACTCAAAGTAGGGGGCTTACAGCCATCCTGGAGGTTCAAAGGGTAAGAGGTGGGACTTTCCTCCTCCAGAGCCGTCTTCGTGAATTCTTTTTCCTTTGAAAGCTAAGAAGAAAACTAATTCTGCTGAGATCATTTCTTCAGGACTTAGGAGCTTTGTTGAAGACTTGTATGTTTTGGACACCCTTTCTGAGAAGTTGACATGATTTTTCTTCTGAAGAAGTTTAAATGAAATATTTTCTGTTGTGTCTTTTTATGAAACTTTTTTGACACATTTGCGAGTTACTTTATATGTTAAATTTTAAATTTTTTTGGCTATTCATCGTTTTATTATATTGTGGAAATTTAAATAAAATAATATAAATAATAATATAATAAATAATAATAATAATATAATAATAATGAATAATAATTATTAATTTTTTATAATAATAATAATAAAAGGAAATATAATAATAATAATAATAACAATAATAATAATAATAATAATAATAATAATAATAATAATAATAATAATAATAATAATAATAATAATAATAATAATAATAATAATAATAAATAATAATAATTATCATAATAATAAAATAATAATAGTAATTATAAATAATAATAATAATATAATATAATAATAATAATAATAATAATAATAATAAGTAATAATAATAAATAAATAATAAAATAATAATCATAATATCATAATAAAATAAAATTAATACAACATCTTTATTTTTTTTTATATGTGTGTTTTATGATTAATATGTTATACCGTTTGTGTGGGAAAACTTCTTTATTTGATTCAAGTACAGAAGATAATAATAATAATAATATTAATAATAATAATAATAATATAATTATAATATAATAATAAATAATATAATATAATAAATAAAATAACTAATAATATAATATTTAATAAAATGTAATAATAATGTAATAATAATATCCATAATAATATATAATAATATAATAATAATATAATAATAATATCATAATAATAATAAATACATATACTAAAATAATAATAATAATAATAAATAATAATAATAATAAAATCAATAATAATAATAACAATAATATAACAAAAATAAATAATATAATAATAAATAATAATAATAATAAAAATAATAATAATATAATAATAATAATAATAATAATAATAATAATAATAATAAAAATAAAAATAATAATAAAATGAATAAAAATTATATAATAATAATTATAATAAAATAATAATAATACATAATATAATAATAATAAAATAATAATAATAATAATATAATAATAATAAAATGAATAATATAATAATAATAATATAATAATCAAATAATAATAATATTAATAATAATAATAATATAATAATAATAATATATAATAATAATAATAATATAAATAAAATAATAATAAATATAAGTATAAAAATATAATAATAAAATAGAAATAATAATAATAATATAATAATAATATATATAATAATAAAATATAATAATAATAATAAATAATAATAATAATAATTAATAATAATAATAATAATAATAATATAATAATAATAATAATAATGATATATAATAATAATAAAATATAATAAAAATATAATAATAATAATAATAATAATAATAATAAATAATATTATATATTATTATATAATAATAATAATGTAAAATAATGATAATATTATAATAATAATTAATAATAATTATAAATAATATAATAATAATAATATAATATAATAATAAAATCAATAATAATAATAATAATAATAATAATATTATAATAATAATAAAATAAAAATAATAATATTATAATAATAATAATCATAATAATAAAAATAACAATAAATAAATAATAAATAATAATATAATAATATAAATAATAAAATAATAATAATAATAATAATAATAATAATTATAATAATATAATATATATATAAAAACAATAATAATAATAATAATATAATAAAATAAATAATAATAATAATAATAATAATAATTAAGTAATATATAATAATAATAATAATAATAAAATAATAGATAATAATAATGAATAATAATATAATAATAATATAATAATATTAATGATATAATAATAATAATAATAATAATAATAATAATAATAATAATATAATAATAATAATAATATAATAATAATAATAATAATAATAATATAATAATAATAATAAAACATATTTAATTTTTTTATATGTTGTGTTTTATATGTATAATGTATACCGTTTGTGGGAAAACTCTTTGTTTGATCAAGTAAGAAGATAACTAATAATAATAATAATAATAATAATAATATATAATAATAATATTAATAATAATAATATAATAATAATGATATAATAATAATAATAAATATAAATAATAATATAATATAATAATATAATAAATACAATATAATAATATATAATAATTAATAAATAATAATAATAATAAATAATATAATAATAATAATATATAATAATAATAGTAATATAATAATAATAATATAATATAATAATAAATAATAATAATAAAATAATAATAATAATAATATAATAATAATAATTATAAATAAAATAATATAATAATAATATTAATATAATAAAATAAAATAATAATAATAATAAATAAAAATATAATAAGAATAATAATAAATAATAATAATAATAATAAAATATAATAATATAATATAATAATACTATAATATAATAATAATAATTTAATAATAATATAATAGATATAAAAAATAATATTAGTATATAATAATATAATAATAATAATATAATAATAATATAATATATAATAATAATATAATAATAATAATAATAATAATAATATAATAATATAATATTATATTATTTATTATTCATTATTCATTATTATTATTATTATTATTATTCTTATTATTATTATGTATTAATTATTCATTATTATTATTATTATTATTATTATTATATTATTATTATTTTTAATATTATTATTTTATTAATTATTTATTATTATTATTATTATTATTTATTTTATATTATATTATTGATTATTATTATTAATTATTATTATTATTAATTATTATTTTATTATTATTATTATTATTTATTATTATTATCATTATAATTAATTATTTTATTATTTTATTATTATTCATTATTATTATTATTAATATTATTATTATATATTATTATTATTATTATTATGGATTATTATTATATTATTGATTATTATTATTATTATTATTATTCATTATTATATTATATTATTATTTTATATTATTATATATTATTATTATTAATTATTATTATTATTATTATTATTTTATTATTTTATTATTATTATTAATTAACTATATTATTGTTATTTATTATTTTTATTATTATATTATCGACGCTTCATACTTAAAGCATTATAAAATATCGTTTTTAATAAAGAGAAAGCTATAATATAGATTAGTAATAATATAATAATATTAATAATTATATAATAATAATCAATAATAATAATAATAAATAAAATAATAAATAATAATAATATATGCTGATATATTAAATTTCGAGAGAGATTCTGAATCCTAATAAAATAAATATGAATTATTATACCAATAATTACGTTATGAATTATAATAAATAATATATAATAATTAATAATAATAATAAATAATAATATATAATATATAATAATAATAATATATATAATAATAATAAATTATAATAATAAAATATAATAAATAAATAAATAATATAATAATAATATAATAATAATAATAATAAATAATATAATATAATAATAATATAATAATAATAATAATAATAATAAATATTAATAATAATAATAATACTTTTACAAGTTTTTCAATTCTTCTAAATAGTTATTTATTTCAGAAGAAATTTTATTAAGGACTATGGAAGAATAAAAAGAAGTTAATGTCTAATATTATACCAATATTTCGCCTGCATAATTCAGGCATGATCACGATGGTTAACTAACTATTATTTATTATGCAGCTTACAAAATAAATTTCTAAATATAAAAAAATAAAATTAATTTGTAACATTGGATTGAATTAAGTAATTTTTTTGATCGAAAAATCAAAAATCAAAAAGCTTACATTGCTTTGCAAATACAACTATTATCATCGGATACTAGTGTATACCTGCAAAACACTCAAATATTCAAAAACATTCAAGCATTCATTCATATCATTAATTTCACATTGATGTCCCGGGCTTAAAGGTTTTTAATAAAAAGAGATTCAGCTATTCCTACTGCCTTTATCAGTCTGCCTCCACTCATAATCCCTCTCCAGAACTCTCCACCACACTTCTCTTTGCGGGTATAGAAATCAATGCTTTTTTTCAAGTCTGTGAAGGTGATTATGCCTTCTTATTGTATTACCATGTCTTTTCCTGTATCATTCTTAATGGAACATTAAATCTGTAGTACTTCTACTACCTCTGTACCCATACTGCTCTTCACCCAATCTTGGCTCTAGTTTGATCTATTTTCTTTTCTAATATCTTTTTATAGACTTCGGCCATGTAATCCATTAGTCGGAGAATTCCTCTATATTTTTTACAATTTCCTGCGCGTTCCCCTTACATTTATAAATGGGAACTATTATTGACCTTCCCAACCTTCCGGCACTCTACTCTCCACCCAACACCTGTTCAGAAATCTCAGCGTCAAGGCTTTCAGCCCCTCTCCTCCCTCCTTCAGCAACTCAATATTTATCCCATCCTCAACAGGAGTTTTTCCGCTCTTCATTTTCCCTTAACGCATCCTCAAAATTCCTTCTCCGTTTATTGGACTCCTCCTCTTCTCCCTCACGTTTCTCTCCTCCTCCTCTCTCTCTCCCCTTCCTCTTCCGACTGCACAACCACATTCAACAACTCATCAAAGTACTCTATCCACCTTTTGTTTCTTTCCTCCGGGCTTACCAATGTTTCTCCATTTGTCTTTGATATTATCATATCTACCTTCGCTCCTCTATTATCGTTCTTGCCAAGCTAAAAATCTCTTCTTGCTTTTCTCATATCATCCATACAGTTCCTTTGCTAGCCTTTCTCAGCCACCTCCTCCTTTGCCCTCCTTTTCACTCTCTCCGCTTCATTTTCTTGCTTCCACGTAAGATTATTATATATTTATATATATTTATATATA
Source organism: Trachelipus rathkii (assembly GCA_015478945.1). Lineage (NCBI taxonomy): Eukaryota > Metazoa > Arthropoda > Malacostraca > Isopoda > Trachelipodidae > Trachelipus > Trachelipus rathkii. The sequence goes on from JABUQX010088106.1 coordinate 25,882, forward strand.
TAATATATATAATATTATATATATATATACTATAATATATAATATATATATATAATATATATTATATATATTATATATTATATAGTATATAAATATATATATATTATTAGTATGATATTATATATATATATATTTATATTATATATATTATATATATATATATACATATAATATATATATAATATATATATATATATATATATATTATATATATTAGTATATATATATATAATATATAATATTATATATATATATATATATATATCAGAAATCGACATTCAAAATCATAATTATTCCCATCAAATCCTTTGTTTTTATTTCAGAATAATATTTATTTTATATGCATTTAATCAAATGTAGAAACATCCTCAACATCCTCATTTTTCAAAAGAGGATGCGGATGCGGATGCGGATGCGGATGCGGACGTGCCGTTAAGTGAGGATGCGGATGCGGAGCGTAATGCGGATGTCAATTTAGTGAGTGTTCCGCATAATGCGGATGCAGGATGCGGATGTCATGTCCATCACTAATTTATAATATGATTTAATAAGTTATACTATTCATGTGGAAAACCTCTTTATTTGATTCAAGTGCAGAGCGACGCCACCTTATTCGAAAACCACGCCCATCTGAGGCTAGATATCTTGATTGGTTATACGTAAGCAGAAATTTGCTACCAAACTCAAAATTCTGTGTAGCTTCACTTAGTCAGGAAAACATTTAGCACAATTTATATATGATTAATATGTTACACTTTTCATGTGAAAAATCTCTCTATTCGATTCAAGTACAGAAGATCCGCCCATTTGGATTCGAAACCACGTCCATCTGCGGCTAGAATATTTTGATTGGTTGACACGTAAGCAGAATTTGCTACCAAACCCAAAATTCTAAGTAACTTTCACTTTGTCAGGAAAACATATAACACAATTTACTCTATTGCTAAGAACAAGCTTGGACAGTCTTAATAGGCTCATATAGATTCTTACTGTCTCTATTCTCATTACTGTATATTATTATGCCCCTTATCTTGCAAGTCTTTCAATTTTCTCTCATCTTTTTTGTTCCCCTTTTTAATTAATTTTCTCCTGATCCATTTCTTTGAAACTTTGATAGTATAATGCCACAAAAGTCAAGAATTAAAATTCGTTTTTTTTTCTTTTTCTTTCTTTTTTTTAATTATAATTTTAATTTCAGATATTAGAATATATAAAAAAGTAAAATCTTTCAAAATTATTTTTATGATTAAGTCATATATATATATATATATATATAATATATATATTTTTTGTAATATAATTATATATAATTATATATTTAGTATATATATATATATATATATATTATATAATATATCTAATATATAATATTATATTATATATATATTATAGTGGGCATAGAATACAACCATCTAACTCGAGCTGCGCGCGTGAGTACATTTTTGAAAAGACTCATTTTGCTTTACCAAGGTGAACGTAGAACACGCTCAAGAAGTTACGTATACAGGTTTTATAGTTTGAAGTAAAGTGGTGTATGAGTGATACTAACCGAGATTGAATTTACAGTTATTATTGGAAAGGTTGTTCATCTGATTTGCATTAAGGTTGTGTAAACTGCAATTAAGGTCGTCAATTCCCCAAGCTGGGTAAGTAAACTAATTATTTCACAAAGGTTAAAATTAAATAGGAAACTGACTGTCATTTTTGCATAAAGTTGTTAAATTCAGGAGAAACGAAAAAACATTGGTATTAAGGTTGCTAAGTATTTAAAACTGGTTAATATTGGGATAGTGTGAACTAAAAGTAGGAAGTGATGTTAAAATTAGGATCAAGGAGTTAAGATGGAAAATGTGAATAGGCAAGTGATAGCATATTTCAAGGTAGATTTTGAGAGATTTTCACGAGGTTTGAGTTAAGAAATTATTATTGGAGTGTTATAATGCTATTTTTCGTGATCAAGTTACCACCGAGAATAAACACACGTTGCTCTGATAGCAGACCATTTTATTAGAGTGTTAACCAGGTTATTTGTGGACATTTGTCACTGTAACGTCCGGATCCAGGTTGAGGAGAAACTGGAAACTAAGGTTAAGGTGGAGTCTGAGACTGGTGGAGGTAAACATTACATAGTGCCTAGGTTAAATTGTGCGAGAAAGAATAGCGTGTGCACAAGGTTGATATTATTATCTATTATTATATATTATTATTATTATTTATTATTATATTATTATTAATTATTAATTATTATTATTATATTATTATTATTATATATTAATTTTTATTATTTTATATATTATTATTTATTATTATTATTATTATATTATATTATTATTATTATTCATTATTATTATTATTATTATTATTATTATATTATTATATTCTATTATTAATTATTATTATTATTTATTATTATTACGGTTTTATCTGTATGTTTGTTGGGATGATAGTGTGTGTGAATGTGATGGATCCAGTAGAAGTGTGTAATATTTTAGTGTTAGTGGTTTAAATAGCCAACATTTATTATTATTATTAATTATTATTATTATTATTTATATTTTATTATTATTATTATTATTATACTTATTATTAATTATTATTATATTATTATTTTTTAATATTCGTGTAACTAGTGTGTTCATTGTAAATTACCTGATGTTGGCGTTTTCATTTTAAGCGGACGGATGCTGGGACATCCTGAATTTTAGTCACCTGTAAGCCTTGCCCAATCTGGCCGATTTTCATAGGGGTTTACATGTACCTTGCCCAGCCTAGAAGGATTTTCATACGGGTTTACCTGTAACGTTACCCCAACCTGGAAGAATTTTTATAAGGGTTTACCTGCAAGGTTGCCCCAACCTGAACGGAGCTGTTGAACCAGGTTTTGATTCTGAGGTGCTTCCACTGGTACGATTTCGCAAGGAGTATTTCGGTATTGGAAGTGTCACTTTCACTGGAATTGGGAGGGTACTTGAGTGTACTCCCCATCTTCACTGGATTGGGGAGGGTGCCTGAGTGGTACTCCCCACCTTCACTGGATTGGGAGGGTGCCTGATCTACCCACCTTCACTGGATCGGGAGGGTGCCTGAGTGGTATCCCCCCTCACCTGGATTGGGAGGGTACTTGAGTGTACTCCCCACCTTCACTGGAACCAAAGGGAAGTTCAATTGTTTGTTTATTTCCCTTAGACTATAAAGTTCCTTATCTATTTAAACTTTAATAGATTTACCCGGTTGTGAAGGTTTTGTGTAAACCATTAGAGAAAACACTTTGATTTAATTTATAAGTACACGGTGTTATCTGGTACAAGGATAGTGAGTCCCAGTTATACTGTTAAACAGTCTGTCCCATGGAATGTGTTACCTATTGCATAACATAATATATTGAGTATTAACTGATTATCATCGATTTGTTTATTTATTTACTTAACTGAGGTTTTTGTGGGTATTATTGATTCTAGCGATTTATTTTGATTTAATTTATTGATATTGTGGGAATTATTATTGACTCTTGTATTTATCTGCTTTATTGACATTTTGGGGGATTATTATTTATTCTTTAATTTATTTCATTTATTGACATTTTGGGGATTATATTGGCTAGCCAGAGTAGAAGTTTGGGTATTTGATTGGGCGTACAATATTTGCACCATTATTATTGATTTCTTATTTGTGTTGTAAATATATGCTAAAAACCTGTTTTGCCTTATTTTGGACTTTTGAAGACAGGAGAACCATATTGACCTCCCGCGAGTACGGTGGCTCAGACTGGTTTATTGTGTCCTGTAACAATGTGCTTCATCAAATAAATCATTTATCTCCTTATCAGGGCACTGTATATATATATTATATTATATATATATATAATATATATATATATATATATATATATAATATGTCTGTGTGTGTGTGTGTGTGTGTGGGTGTATATGTGTGAGTGAGTGTTTTTTTATCCTTTATGATGAATAATATTAAGAATGTTTTTTTTCCTGATATACTTTTTCTACTTATTTCACGTTTCGTGAAATCGTTATTTCCACAGTGGTTGCGTGAAAGGAAAACAATTTTTAGGGCCTGGTTCTGACTCCGACTCTGTGATAATTTATAAATAAGTTTAGATAATTTCTAACCTAGGATCGGACAAGGAAAATGAACCCGGGCCTCGGGGCCTGTGACTCGGTCCCCTACCCGACCGCTGTCACGATAGATTCGTTTCCAAATCGCCGGATTAAGGTGTTGGTCTGTATGTGCATGTGTATGTATATATAAATATTATATATATATATATAATATAATTAATATATAATATATATATAATATATAATATTATATATTATATATATATATATTGAGGGCCAGATTTCTCCCAGCTCACGATATCATGTTTACAGCTCTATAATAGCTTGGCACACGGCTATTACACCTGTAACATCACCTCAAAAAGGGGTTCTCTGTATGTTAAATTTTTTAATTATTATTTTATTATATAAGAAATATTTAATCGCTCTTCTGTATGGCAACCATTGTTGTGAAAGTGAGTCACCCTGAATGCTGGCCGAGAAATGCCTGGCATTCGAGGGAAGGAGAAGTCAGTTAGACCTCACGTTACAAGAAGAGAGGGTGTGTTAAAGCATCGGCTTGTTAAAAGGCCGGAAAATTTGTGTTTTGATTGTAGAAATTTATTGTGTTAACTTTCACCAATCTTATTAATGACTGTGAACCGCTTGCCTAATTAAATAAACCCCAGATTACGGAAGGGGGGATCATAATTACAACATCTGATAATAGACTCATATTTAATTAAATTTAACCAAATTCTTATGTTAAAGAATTGCGTAACATGCATTATTAATTATTTTGGACATTGATGATTTAAAACCATTTAATTTGATTAATCTTTTAGAATAAAGATAAGAAGTAATCTTTTTTATACCACTGTATCTAACCCTTCAAGGTTTAATACAAAGAAAATGGTGACCCTTTTAGAGTGACACGAACAAACAAACATCCAACATACAAAGAGTGAAGTGAAAAATAACGCAAAATCATATAAACAGATTTAATCCGTGAAGTGAAAAAAAGTGCCGATCAAAAACAAAAACACACACACAAAAAAAAATATATAAAATAAAATAAAACAGTTTGAACTCCCAAGAAAAAAAGCAGTGAAATAAGAAACCCTATCGCAATAGGCATAAAACTTTCCCCTAAACAAAGCAAAAAAAAAAAAAAAAAAAAAAAAAACCAATGCCGAAGTCCAAGTTAAGGAGTCACCAAGAGTTTCAAACTAAGAGGACAACTTGGTATTGTGACTCGGTCTCAAATCAAGACCCCATCACACTCCCCCAGAAGTCCCCCGGCCGAAGGGGGGTTAAATGAAGAAGGTGACTTCGTCACCAATACGAGATGGAATCGGAAAGCGAAAGCCAAGGAGGGCATGAAGCAGCAAACCTGGTGAGAAGTCACCTTTCCCCCACTCTCTTAAAAAAAAGGGGAAAGAAGAGTCTCCCCCTCAATGCCGTCCCCCATTTCAACGAGTTTGAGGCCCTCGAATGGATTCGACAGACGACCATGATCTTTAACCTTAATGAAATCACGCGATCCGAGAGGAGAGAGTCAGGCTATTGGCGTCAAAATTACCAAGCAAGATTACAAATTCGTTGAAACTTCCCCTAAAAGACGATTGTTACACTAAATTAGTAAAAGTAATAGAGAAACTCTATGCGCCATCACTAAGGACACAGATAGAAGAAGTCTTTCGATCCGGAATGAGGGAGGGAGAGCTTCCATCCGACTATGTAGTTAGAATAAAAGAAATGCTCGGGCTATCCAGCTTCGATTCGGTAACGGACAACGATGCTAATTTTATCAAGAGAATCTTTCTCTTACGTTACGATTGCCTCAGCCAATTACAGATCTCCCTCATGAACAAAGAGAAGAACCACGATTTGAAAGAATTAATAGAAATCGGCCGGACGAATTTTTAAATAAAGTTTTACCTCCAAAGCGGTGCTTGGCCCAACCCCCCAGAGGGGGGGGACCGATTGGCAACCTTTGAATGCAGTCCGACCAGCGGAAGAGAAAGTCACCAAGCCACCTAACAGAGAGTCCTCCGCGCAAGAGAGAGAAATAAGTCGGCTAATAATCTCTCATGAAAAGTCGGCTGAAGAAATGAGGTCACTCGCCAAGAGCGTAATAGAACTCGCGAAGACGCTGTGTCAAAATTCAAAAAATTCCCCCACCCCCAACAATGATCAAGAATCAAGGGGAAGGAACTTCAACCGATCAGCATATAACAACGTTGCAGCTGGCCCAAGTACAGAAGGCCTTTGTAGGTTCCATAGAAAATACTTGCATCGTTCATTTAGATGTGAAGGTCGATATGCCCCATGTACACCTTGATATCGCAACCCCCGCACTCCCTCACCCCGCAGCAGAACTCCAACTTTCGAAGCACGGGAAATGCGAGGGGCTGGCCTGATGAGGGGGTCCCAGGCCAGATGGGGTAAATAGTGGGGGAAACCCTGATGCCCCTTTACGTGAGTAAGATTTTTGTATTTCGCCCTGCACAATTTCTGTATGAATAGTAATTTGGGGCGAACACAATAATAATCAATCATAATATTTTAGCATAAGTGGTTTTTACAATGATCATATATACATACTAACATACACATATACTGTAATAGTAGAAGACATATTATAACCAATAAATCTTAAAACGGTAAGCAATTATGCATAACTGTAATCAATGGAAATTCATACAGTAACTATGATGCGCGAAATTTTTACTACTAATAATCCCCCAATGGTAATCCGAAAATAATTATCCAATAATAATTATAATAATGCACCGTGTTCCGATTATATTAGCTTCTATAAATATGATGGTATGCTAATTTAACTGGCATAATCAGTAATAGCGCCAATTTTGTTATAATTGTAACTACTGAATGGCAGTGGGTCTAAATGGAAATCGTTAATTACTCACTTAAATAGATTTAAATGGTGAATACTGATTGTAAAAAATGATCAGGACAAGGCCGGGGCTTCTAATCGAGCCCTCTCGCACCTCCTTCCCACCCTGCATCAATTATCGAGTCGGTAGGGGTAAAGAGTCCTCTTCAACCTTTATTGTAACTCAACTGACATGCAGGAGAGTATAACAATCCATAACAACAATAATAACTAATGATGTAGACTAGGAAAATACCGCCGTAGTGATGGCGAATAACGGTTTTTATCTTATAATTGTATTGAAATACGCTGTGACTTTTTGAAGCAGCGAGCATGCGATCTCATGAGTCGCTCTGTCCCCCAATGGAGTCAACCAATTCCCCCACCTCAGTCACTGGGGAGGAAGAGGGAGTAGAGGCGATTCAGATTTGTGACTCCATACTTATTAATAAAAATAATGATAAAAATGAGTTTGTAATTAATGAAGGGGGCGAAACCCCCTTTTTGAAAATGAATTGGATTAGTTTTAGGGATGAAGGAGGTTTTTCTCCTTCCGATAAACGTATGGGATCATTAAATTTAAGAAATAATGCATGTGACTTATCTGGTAATACTGTAGTGGGAGTATCTGGCAACTCGACTGGAGTTGTTGCAACAATTAAAGGGACGATTTCAGACAAATTGTATTATATACTGATAGCATATATGAGACTTATTCTAGACTGTGGGACGTTGCCTCAACCTTAATGGTGCTTTCTGAATTAAGATAAGGAGGGGGCCCCGATTGGCAGTGCCAGGGCCGCGAATGGAGGCTGTATCCATATTTATAATAAAATAGTCATTAAAATTGATTTGGGCTTAGACAGACTTTACGACGTGCATGCATACGCTGCAGACATTAAATTTAACGTCCTTGGCATGCCTTTTCTCAAAAAAAACGGGTTCATATATAAGACTTTAAGAACATGCATTATTTATTAGATTCGAGCACGGAAACGTAGTATTTCTCTCAGTCATGAGCTATTAGATTTTCTAAGCCATGTTCCGAACGTATTCTATCTTCCTCTAACGCTGTTTCTTTAAGATACACGCTTAGCGAATAATGATTAATAATGATGTTGATTAAGCAAATACCAAGTCTTGTTTCCTAACTTATGAAGCTCTAAATTTAAATTAACAACGAATGACAGCGTGCGAAATGACGCTTTATATGTGCAAGTATAGGAAGAAGGGAGGCGTGGCTATCTAACAGCTGTGAGAGCGACTTTGTCGCTCATTCACAACCCAATAGCAACGAAACTATGGGGGAGGGGGGAGGGGGGGTAAGGATTGTACTATTGGGAGGGGGGGTGAAGATTGCAATATTGATGAGGGGGGAGAGGAGAGAGAAGAGTGCCCTTTAAAAGAAGAGATTTTATGCGAATTGGCGGCGAATTACCCATACCATGTGAATGTTAGTGGCTCGCCGATACAATTGAGGAGTAGAAGCATAGCTCCACATCTTTTTGAGAGAGCCAAGGAGGAAATCAATAAATTATTGGACGCGGGGGTCATCTCGCGGGGGAGAAGCGATTGGGGTTTCCCAACTAGCTTCTTGCCAAAGTCGGATGGCAGAGTTCGTTTGGTCGTTGATCTGCGTTTATTAAACCAAAGATCCACCTCTGACAATTTTACTCTGCCTAAGATTAAGGATATCATCTTGCAATTGCATCATTGCAAGTTGCTAACGCGGCTCGACCTCCGGCAAGCTTACTATAACGTGCCAGTAAGCGCGGAAAACAATGAGAGATATTTCACTATTCTTGTGTCACATTTGGTACTTTAAATGCTTCAACTACTTAATACAAGCGGGCAACAAATGCTCGTCTAGTCTTTTCAGCGCCTCAATGTCGATCTTGCTGGAGACTTTAAAAGAATGTTTTTTTTATTAGACGACATATTAATTGCCAGTTCGACCCTTGAAGAGCATGTTGCAATGTTGGAGAAGGTTTTAGAGAGATTAAAGTATATGAAAATTTATATGAACCCCAAAAAGTGTTTGCTTGCAGTCGGGGAAATAGATTTTCTAGGTTTCAACATTAGCGAGAAGGGGGTTAGGCCTAGTAAGGAGAAAATCGATGCAGTAGTGAATGTTGCAAGGCCAACGACTATCAAACAACTTAGGGCATTTCTCGGTCTATATAACTTCTGCCGAATTAACATAGTCGGGGCGGCTCAATTGTTGCAACCCTTAACGAAAACCCGCCTCCAATAAGAAGATTTCCTGGGGGGTGGAAGCCGAGCGGGCATTTAGGGAAGCTAAAGCGGCAATGGTAAACGCCACCTTGTTGTCCTTTCCTAATGAAAAAACTGAGTTACTATTATACACGAAGGTGAGCGAGCTCACTATAGCCAGTGCTCTAATGGGAGAAGAAAATGATCAGACGAAGGTTTTTGCACTTTACAGTGCCATACTAACTGAGGTGGAGGTGGCACTACCACAGTTGGTTAAGGAATTGTTATGCGTCAATAACAGTTTACAAAAATATGCTTACTTAATTGCAAATAAGAAGGTTAATATTTGCACCAGCAACAGTGGATTAATCACAGCCTATTCAAAAAAGAGTGCCACAAAAGTTCATAACATCCGGGAGATGAATCTGTTGAATTCTATTGCAAATTTTGACATTGAGTTTAAATTGGTCTCTAAGGCTAAAAATAAATTGGCGATAATTTTGACAGAATTGGCTGACGAAAGAGATAAGATTATAGAGGCTGGGGAATTTCAATTGCAATTAGCTTGTATAGAAAATGGGGAGTGGGCGTGGCCAAAAGAAATTGCCATGGAAACAGTGTTTACGTGAGGAGGAGCTTGGTGACCTTAAATTCTCAGAATTCCTTGGGAAAGGTTAAAGCATTTTAATCGAACGTTAAAACAAGACTGCTGGAGTATATAATAATATAATAATAAATAATAAAATAAATAATAATATAAAATAATTAATAATAATAATAATAAAATAAATAATAATAACAATAATAATAATAATAATAATAATAATAATAATAATAATAATAATAATAATAATAATAATAATAATAATAATAATAATATAATATAATAAATAATAATATAATAATAATATAATAATATAATAATAATAAATAATCATAATAATACAATAATAATAATATAATAATAATAATGAAAGCGGTAAATAATAATAATATAATAATAATAATAATTAATAATAAATAATAATACTACTACTAACTACTAATAAATAATAATAATAATACAATATATATATAATAATAATATATAATAATAATATAATAATAATATAATATAATTAAAATAATAATATAATAAAATAATAATAAAAAATAATAAATTAATAATATGACAATAACAATAGTATCGAAGCTGGTATGATAATGGCTTTGATGATTTTGTAATAAATACTATAACATACAGTAAAAAAGGGTTGAGTGGGATGATGAAGAAAATCCAGGATGGTGTAGATTTCAAAGAGATAGCTGTAGAACAAGAGACTGATGGTTATATAAGGGACCTGATGAAGGGGCTGAAAACTAGTGGATTGAAGGCCTGTTACAAAGAGTTCATCCATCGGGGCGAGGAGCTGTCCTTGGCGGTTGACATCTCCACAGGCACAGCTAGAATATTAGTACCGGAAAATCTGGTGGATGATGTCATAGAAAAAATACATAATACAAATCACTTGGGAATTAAACGGACTTTGACTGTTCTAAAAGCGGATTTCGCCTTCAGATTTATGCATAGTAGAGTAAAGAAATTTATACAGAGTTGTGATGTCTGTCAAAAAAACAAGAGCGTTAGAAGGATATCTCCAGAATTCGGCAGGTTTAAGGAAGTCTCGGAGAAGTTTGACACCCTTCATGTGGATGTTTGACACCCTTCATGTGGACTTATGTAAGCTCCCGTATAGTATGGGGTTCAATTATCTGCTTGTTTTTATCGACAGATTTAGTAAGTATCCCTTCGCCTACCCTCTTAGGCAGGCGACGGTCGACTCGGTGTTGAATGTGTTAGTGGGCGAAATTTTTCCGTTCTGTGGCTCAATAAAAAGACTCATCTCGGATCGAGGAAGCCAGTTCACTGCCAAATTATTTAATGACGTATGTAACCTACTCGGCATAGATAAGATTGTCACAACGCCTAGCTCACCAAACGTCAACGGCCAAGTGGAAAAATTAAATCAAGCTCTCATAGTGACGCTAAGATGTATGATCGATAAGGAGAATGAAGGGTTAAAATGGCCTGAAATTTTGCCTTGGGCACTTTACTGTTTGAGAATTAGCCCTATAAATGACGAGGGGGTTACTCCCAGTGTGCTTATGTTCGGCCAAAATCTATCAGTGCCAGGAAGCTTATTGCAGAAGGAGGCACTCAGTGCCACGGTCAGTCAAAGTGCCTATTTGAAGAAATTAGTGGCCTTAATGCGTAGGCCTTTGGCACCACAGGTTGTGTATAAAAATAAGAATATATTTGTTCCGAAAGATCTCCACAAGGCAAGGGCCGTGTTAGTAAGAAATCAACAGTCTAAAATGTAGGCGGAAACTGGCAGAGAGATATCGGGACCTTTCAGGGTATACGGATAAAAAGAAAACGTTTATATTCTTAAACAAGGGAAGAGGCAGTAGAAAAATTAGAAATTTAAAGAATTTATCATAATATAACCGACAGGAACGCTGAAACCCAAATAAAAAATAAGGTTAAATAAAAAAAAAATAAATAAATAAATAAATAAATAGATAAATAAATAAATAAAAGAAAAAAAAGAGAGGAAAAAAGGGGGGGCTTCTTAGTTCTGCATGCGATTCTTAGAGTTAGACAGTAGTTGAGTTAATACTTTATCCTTTAAAAAAAAAAAAAATCATCATCTTCTCCCCCTATCTAATGCTATGGATAAAGCGCATGCTGCCAAACGTTAATAGTTGTAAATAAATTCCCGCGTGTTCTTTACAAAATGTCACAGGGAGGGTTTGTAATAGATGAGTTGAAATAGTCAAACCCCCGGGATGGGGATTAAGAAGGTCTTTTACGTATTTTGCAACAATGTATTGTAAGAATAGAATTTGTATTTCTTTATAATAATGTCAAAACTAACTACAAAAAAAAAAAAAAAAAAAAAAAAAAAAAAAAAAAAAAAAAAAAAAACGTGTGAGGGCAGGATTTCTCCCAGCCCTCACGATAATCATGTACACCTCTCATAATAGCTTGGTACACGGCTATATACACCTGTAACATCACTCAAAAAAGGGGTTCTCTGTATGTTAAATTTTAATTATTATTTCATTATATAAGAAAAATATTCGGTGACTCTTCTGTACGGCACCATTGTCGTAAAAGTGAGTCACTGCAAATGCTGCCCGAGAAATGCCTGGCATTCGAGGGAAGGAAAAGTCAGTTAGACACACGTATAGAGAAAGAGAGTGGTGTGTTAAGCATCGGCTTTTAAACAGGCCGGAAAAATTTTGTTTTGCCTTGTAGAAATTTATTGTGTTAACTTTCACCAATCTTATTAATGACTGTGAACCGCTTGCCCAATTAAATAAAACCCCAAATTACGGAAAGGGGGATCATAATTATAACATCTGATAATAGACTCATATTTAATTAAATTTAACCAAATTCTTATGTTAAAGAATTGCGTAACATGCATTATTAATTATTTTGGACATTGATGATTTAAAACCATTTAATTTGATTAATTTTAGAAATAAAGATAAGAAGTAATAACTCTTTTTTATACCACTGTATCTAACATATTTGGTATATCTTATATAGTATATATATATAATCTATAATATATATATAATTATATATATATTATATATATATATTAAATATATAATATTATAATATTATATTGTATTGTATGGTATTGTATGTGTATGTAGTATATTCTGAAGGTGTTGGTCGGTATGTGCATGTATATGTATGTATGTATGTATGTGTATGTATGTATATTCTGAAGATGTTCAACTGGCTTCTGGTACCAAGTTACTGCAAGGCAATAATTTCTTGTTCACTCGCTGAAATAAATGATTTCCAATATGATAACAATCCGTTCCCAAACAAATTTCGGGTGGAGTCACAATCCTGATAATGCATGAAATGCTGGCAACGCTGAAGCTTTTAAAGCTCCGAGTGATGCAAATATGTTTTATACTGATATTGCCCTGCCTGAAGTTGGCCCAAAGAATGTGTGTTCCGGAAGTCTTGGATAGCGTCTCACTAGCAAAACTAAAATATCTGTCTTGTGCAAACACTAGTAGTGTATCTGCACCTCTGTCTTTGGCGTTAAGGGCATGTAGTAAGATTTTTGTGTCGGCTTCTTCTTGACTACTCTTTAAACAATCCACAGAGCAATTCGTCTCCGACACTTCCGTACCACGAAGCAAGATATTTCTTTGCTGCTTTCTTGGCATGTCTTAGTATTTTGTGTGCAAGGTAGGTGGTTAATTCATCTTTGGTACGAGTGTGTGCAATAGCTTTTTCATATTTATCTTTGAAATGTCAGTGGTGTAACATATTTTGTACTGTGTTGCTATACCTCCATGGAGCCTCTTACCTCTAGTAAGATTTTTGATTGATTTGTCTAAGTACGTGCCGAAAACAATATGAAGTTCATCGTACTGCCAATATTTTCTTTGGATATTTTGGGTAAACACATCAGCAAGATCTTCACAGGTTTTCACTGCGATGGTTTTATCAAGAGCCTGCAATTCTTCCATTCCGTCCACGATTGCAACCCAGCTATTTTCTTGGTGAGCTTGAACAGATGGTAAGGAGTTTTTTTGCAGTGGGTTCCACAACAGACTTCAAGATATGAATTAGTTTACTTTTAGCTGGGCATTGATGCATTGTTCCATCTTGTGCAAACATGAATCTAGGCACAACCGACATTTCATACTTCCCTAAGGTTGTGCGTAGGTCTATTTCTTGTTGAGATCGTGCGACAATCAAAAGTCGTGCAAAAAGGGAACGATCTGCATTCAACTCTGTTATGGATCCAGCAATCTTTACTTTTATTTGTTTGTTGGTGGTAGAACATAGTTTTAGTTTATTCTTTTTATAGGTGCCCAGAGACTGACTGATCCATCAAGAAGTCTCTCTGACTTGAAGGCTTCATATAAATCTGTTCCTAATGATTCAATTCGGCTAACATCTGATGTGATTTGCTCGCTGAATACAACCTTTGTTGTTATGTTCATGGACTCAGGACCCTCGAATTGAAAAGGATTTCCAATACGCCTCCAGTTCACCACATGGGATTGAAATTGCTTTAACTTGGGCTTTAGCAGCGGTTTCATTATTTAAATGGTGCTTTCTAGCTTCCGGTTTGAATGAACTACCACACATACTCAGTGTTTCTTGTGATACCCTTTGGAGCTCAGGTGCTGTTAAGAAAAAGCGAGCGAGGGCACTCGATTGCTGTGTTATTCCAACCAGTCCTCACAACTTTCACTGCTGTTTTTATGTTCTAGTGCCTCATCACAAGCTAGAATACAAAACGGTATGTTAGATTTATTTACTACCCATTTGCCCTTTTTGAACTCATGCCAAATATCTGGATCTGATTCTTTGAAACTCTCATATCAGCAAGGTACCAAGCGGTCATTCCAGAATAGTTTGTCAAATCTAATGTAAAGAAATATTTTACGAAATCTTCTAGTGAAGAAAGATGCAGATTCCAATTAAAAAGGAATAGAAATATGTTTTATTCAACTGAGCAGCCTATACTATGCAAAAGCTGGACAAGAAATTTACTGAAAGTATTGGAATGAACTGTTAAACCAACATCTACTTGTAGTGGGTAGTCACGAGTATGCCTGGTCATCGTCGTAGTTTCATTTTTTGTTTTTTGCCTTTCGCTTAGGCATTTATACACAAGGATTTGTGAAAGTACTGATACCTTTTGAGCTACTTGTTTTGTACTAACTCAGGCGCTTTGGAATATATTGCTTCCAGCAATACACCATTTAAAGAAAAATTCAAGTTCCAATGGTACTACATTACTGTGCTTAGTAGTATCACTGATCCTTGAAAATGCCACTGGTTACTAGACAAAATACATTTCCTTATAATATGTGGCCGCTTAAAGGGATCTTTATTTTCCTGAAAAGCAGTGATTTCTTCAGCTTTATTAGAAACAACAATCTTAGTAACTTTTAAAGATTAAGTGTGGTTGGATTCTGTGGAGGGTTATATGTACATCCCTGCACAAGCCTCTCTCAGTGAATGCTTAATTGCTTTTCTCTCATTACATGTTCATTTTCCCATCTGTTTCTGCACATTTTATTTATACACATCTTTCTGCTTCTGCAATGGAAACCACCTTTCCGTCTTTTAAAGCTCTGAAAGAGAATTGATGAAATCGACTTTACATGCACTATCTATTAAACTATTTATTGTTAGAATTAACATGATGTTCTTGCGAGCAAAAACATTTACCAACATTATTTCAAGCATTCTTGTGATGGGAAATGTCATAAGCATGTGCGCCCTGGTCTATACACACTGCTAATTGATTCCATTGATTCTTTCTTACTATGGTTTAATCCTCGTATAGTTTTGCGTCGGCGTTACTGGTTGAAACTGGTGTAACAACTGTGCCTCTGGGAGTCTGTTTGTTACAGAAACTTGTATTTTCTGTCGTACAACGCAGGCTTGTGAAGGGTTCGCGTGTATCTTTAGAAGGTTCATTTAGATGTCATTGCTTCTTGTTCTCTTTTTATATTAGCTTCCAACTTGCTAGTTGCACCTTATGGGTGCAACGTTTAAAAAATAAATTCAACAGATCCCATTTTTCCTGTCATTCGTCTATATCAAAAAGTAACTCATATGAACATTCAAATTTTTGTCTCCGAACTTACATCGTTTGGCAAGGGCGGTTTTAGAAGTTGTTTTGAGGAATTTTGATTCAACAACAAGCGATTCATTTTACTTTTTTTGACACACACCAGAGAAATGTAGTTAATACTCCGTTTCTCTTTGTGGTGCAATCTGAACTTTGTGGCAACCCCTTCCATTATACTGGCCTGCTTATAACGAGCCAAATTTCCATCTAACAGAAGCACATTTTGAAGAAATGAAATTAATAAAACGTGTACATACTCAAAAGTATCTTTCTAAGAAAGATCACGAGAAGAGAAAATATCAAGAATATTAAGAACAGAAGAAGGTTACAGTTCTGTTTTCAAAAGATATTATTCATGTTGTTTGGAAGATTATGTCATCAAGTAGATAGATGAAAAAGCTGAGTTATTGAGGCATTGAAAACAACCATGCACGAGAAAAATGAAGGTTTTATGTTTCAAGGCTACCTTCTAGCATTGGTGCGGTCTCTTCAATTGGAAGATTGTAAGATAAGTGTTGGAGTTATCAGCCTAAGAGTGGAGAGGTAGCAGATAGATCATTGATGCAAAATAGAAAAAAGTTGGGAAAAAACAGAATCCTGAGGAACACCACCAAGGATACGTTTAAAGAATAAATGGTCGATATCTACAATAGCAGCTATAAAACGACTTGAACAGAAGAAATTAAAACTTTGTGCCAGAGTTTATCAAAAAGCTTTCGTCATATCGAGAGCCACAGAAATAGATTCACCAAAATGAGGAAGAGAGGAGGACAAAGAGTCGGAGAGAAAGGAAAGAAGATCACCAGTCGAGTGATCCTTACAGAAGCCATACAGGCAATTAGAGATAAGATTCGAAGATTTAAGATGTCTCTAAATCTTCTTGTTAGGAAAGATTGAAAACTTTAGGAAGAACAGAGGTTAAAGCGATTAGGAACGAAGTTGATTCTTGATTAGAGTTCCGTTTATTTAGCACAAGCTCGATGAATACACTATTCCAACAGGAGAGAAAGGTTGAACCGTTGATAGGCAGTAAGGAAACAGTTTATCAAGACAAGGTGCAAGCAAAGAAACGCAAGCTTTGAGAACCAATGGAGGGATAGTTTCAGCACTCTTCTCTTTCTTATGATTTGAAATGTTAATGATTTGAAAGGAGGAAGATAGGAGAAATAGCTCTGGAATAGTTTAGAGTGCAATATAAGGAAACGTTTGGGCAAACAGTTACTTTACCAGGAAGTTAAGACAAAATATTACGACAGAAATACAAAGAGGAGGGAGTAAGGGAGAACAAAATTGGAGTGACTTTTAAATTTTTTTTATATATATATATATATATATATATAATAATATATATATAATATATATATAATTATACATGGGCTCCCAGCTTCCAAGCAAGGGGGGGGCAGCTTAAAATTTTTTAGAGGCTTATATATATATATATTATATATATATTATATATATTATATATATATATCTATATATATATAATATACTTATGTATATATCTCTCCTTATATACGGTAAATATATCCTTTATAATAATATAATATATATTTATAATATATATATATATATATATATATATAAATATTATATATAATATAATATTTTATATATATATATATATAGATATTATATTAGTATATATATATATATAATACTATATATATAGTATGTATCCTTACATCGGATGTCTATAAAAGCAATATAATAAAATTGGGAGAAACATTTTATGGAAAATTTTCTTTAACAATATAATCATAATTCTTTAATAAAATATTAAATCAAATACAATATGCAATGTTGGAAAATTCCAATATAGACCAGTTGCAAAATTGATATTATTACAAAAAGTTTCCTTTGGTTCAACGCAAATTTATCAGCTACTGTTGAATCAAAATAATCAATAATTGTCAAAAACAATATTTTCTGTGACACTCATCATAGCCAGTCCGATTAACCTGTCGTCTTCAATAGTACTTCGCAGCCAAGTTTTGATCCTTCGCAGAGTACTGAAAGTGTTCTACTGTACATGGCGGGCGAGTATATCATCAAAGCCTTTTTCGTCGATGGAAAGAAAGGGTCAGTCTCCTTTAAGACTTGGAAGATAACAAGATTTTAGTTCTTCACTACTCAATTTCTTGTCCTTCCAAATTTTGTACCAAGTTCTAGCTCTTCTTCTTGCCTTCTAAGTGGTAAAAACTATAAAATGAAGCGGTTTTTCTTTAACCTCATCGATTGTTATGAGTAGCATGTGGAAGGAGTAGAATGTAATGCTAAGCAGGTGTAATTTTCAGTAAAGAAACCGTAATTCCAAAAGAAGAGTATAAGAATCCAGATACGGAGTATTAAAGGATCTTCTCCAGAACTCTGTGGGATTTCTTGCTGGATGGTTGCTGGGTGCTGCGCCTACAAATCCGATGTATATTCAGATCAAGTCCCAGTTGCTTAGCGATTTGATTAGCTTCTTTTAACCCTTCATCCGTGATTTTTTCTTCATCTTTCCGATGCCTCCTACCATTTTCACAATATGTTGAATGTGCCGCGAGGTTTTGACGAATATCCCAACGGTCTTGGATTGGAGAGCAATTACAACGGTCAATATCATAGCCATGAGGAATGACGACTTACATGCGCACCTGAAAAGCGCTTTTTCTTGTGGCGGTATCTCCTTCAATGGAAATGGTGCTTGCATCATTCGTGCAAAGTGCTCCTTAAACACTTTGATGCACTTGTGCTGGTTCAGACATCTGGTCTGGCATACGGCTTGGAATGTTGGCATTAATTATTTTCTCAAGACCGATCTCGCGAAAACGTAAATAATGTCTTTATGAGTTTACCAGTATTGCGGATTTCTGGGTATTGTGTTCAATCATTTACTACTAGCTTTGTTTGTGTGAAGAGCAATGAAGAACAATGTTTTTTATAACTTTTCCGCAATATTGCTGGTTAACTCCTCCAGACAGTAGAACAGCCTCGAACCAAAGCCCACGCAATCTCGATCCAGTCCTTCGGTCATGACAAAATCGTCAATGGCTTTCACAATGGTTTTTGCGCTCAGCGCTTTCAGTTCTACAAAGCCAATAAATTCCTCTTGACTTCATCGGACTCTTTGCGAAATGCGCAAATTGGTGACAATTGTTATTTCTCTGAAATATCAGCGGTTTTCATTCTGCATAAGCATACGCGGCACGCTTTCCTTTACCTTTATTACGATGCTTTCTTTATAGTAGTACCACATAGAGAAATGATCTCATTCTGAATCTGAAACTGATTTGTATGTGGCATTTTTCCTTCCCCTTTCCAAAACAGTTATCAATGAATGATCTCCGGCATCTATTCGCAAGCGGCACAAATTTTGCAACACTCCTCATCATGATGCTTACCGACCGAAACGGTATCGCGCGGTTACCTAGAAATGTTCCATCATGAATATGAGGATAATAGTTTTTTTATTTTCTTTCTATGATTTCTTAGAATGGCTGGTAAATTGAATATCACAGGCACGTCCTCAGGAACATCTTGCAGCTTCAACAGCAGTTTTATGTCACTCTGTGTTGTATTCCCTTACAAACGCATGAACATCTTTATATTTGGTGAAAGTCTTATTATTAAAGAGCCTAGGACTCCTCTGACCGAACTTAATTTGGTGGAAATAAAATACAAACTTGCAAATGCTTCCTTTAAACGCCTGAATATTCAGAATGGTGATATGTCTCTCAAACCTTTCTATTTAATTTCGCTCTTTAAGTGGGTAAGCATACAAAAAAATTATAGGTCTTAGGTGAATCCAACACTCTTTCAGCTAACTGTTTCTTTTCTCATCGAAAATACATAGATCATGTCCAACGTATCTACCAATGTCATTTTCTTGACTCATCTTCTGAAACGCTAGCTCCGAAATCTGGACCAATCTTAACTCGTCGAGGTGCTGGGCCTGGGGGTGGGTTCTTCATCATGCGAAATTATGCGAAGTAGGAGGGATTGCCTCCTGTGTAGTCTTAGTTGACTTATGGTATCTTCTTCGTTTTCAACCGCTACCATTTCCATTTTATCTGAGTTCTTCCTTTTCAAATTTCTGTAAACAATATATATATTAGATATATATAATATATATAATATATATATATATATATTATATAGTATTATATAATATATATAATATTTAATATAATAATTTATATATATATATATGGTTCACTACTGTAAATTCGCCACAATGGTCATTGGCTAAAATTTACTAACATTCAAGATGTAACAGAAAAAAATTAAAAAGTATAACAAACTATGTTGAAAACCACTAATTTCTGTGTTGTAATGAAAAATAGTTTTTTAAATGAAGCTAACCTCATATGGACAAGTAAGATCATGGTGTTTAAATTCCTATTTTAGAAGAAATACACAAAATTTTATTATAATACTTAAAGTAAAACGTACGGTACCAGGAATCTCCTAATATCCAATGATCTGATGAAATTGAAAAATAATTAAACTGAGGCGGTGTTGAATTATAGAGTGGCGTCATGGAGTGATTAATTTCAATGCCACTTTGAACCTTAAACACTTAATGAATTGAGAATCCGGCTGAACACAAAATTTAGAATTTATATATACATATCAGCATTAAAAAAAACATAGATTGGAATAACAACACAGTTCTTATCAACAAATTAAAAGAGCAAATAAAATGAGTGAAGAAGACCTGTATCGGCAAGAGATGTGAAGAAAATGAGATTGCCAACTAGCCTCGCTATATATCGTATATTTATATATATATATATTATATGATATATATATATATATATATATATATATATATAATATATATATATACTATATATATATATATATAAATATATAAATATATATAATATAATATACTATATAATATATATTATATATATTATATTATACTATATATATATATAATATAATATATATATATATTCTATATATATATATTTATATATATATTATATATCTATATATATATATATAATGGGAGAGGAGGTGAGAGATAAAGAAGGTAGAGCCGACGACTCGGAGAAGAACAATACGGGTATAGAAGGAGAAGAGGAACGACGGACCTCTTATTAACACTAAGAATGGTCTCGGAGAAGATGCTGGGATATGGCAAGAGATTCTTTGTAGGCGTTATCGAACTGCAAAAGGCATTTGATTCGGAGTGCCAAAGAAAAGCTCTGGAGAGCTATGGAGAGGAATTATGGAGTGATGGGTAGATTAAAGAAGGCAATAGAAAGTATGCTATGAGAAATCAGTGTAAGTTAGAACTGAGTGCGAGAACGATAGTGGTTGAGGTGAAAACAGGAGTGAGCAGGGGGTGTTTTCCTCTCCACTGCTGTTTATATATACCACGGGATGGAGTATTAGGTACTAAAGGGACAGGAACGCGTTTAAGTGGATTAAGGAAGTGAGGGAGAGGCCTGGAAATTCGAAGGACATAAGGCATATTGCGGACGATCTGGCATGTTGGAGCGAGAGAGAGGAGACGATTCGAAGAGGTGGTGGAGTTGTTTATGGAGGAGTTGGAGGAAGCAGGGATGAGGGTGAACGTACAGAAGACAGAGATATTAAAAATAACCGGAGGAAATGAGGAGGGATGAGGATGGTGGTGAGGGGGGAGGAGGTGAAGGCGGTAAATACCTGCAATTATCTCGGAGGATGTTTTAGCAGAAGGGAAGGAAGTGGAGGAGAGATTACGCGACGAATGGAAAAGTATGGATTAGTTATGAAAGCCGTATACCCCATGATGAAAGAGAAAAACATCGGAATAGAGGTTAAAAAAGTGATTTTTAACAATATACTGACTCCGAGCTGTACGGAGCGGGAACATGGACAACAACGAGAAGAGAGGAGAGAAGAATACAAGCGGCGGAGATGAGGGTATTAAGAACTATGATTGGAAGAGTAGGTAGACAGAATAGGGAATGAAGTAATTAGAGAAGATATAGGTGTGAAGAAGATGATACTCGAAGATGGATGGGGGAGATTAAGATGGTGGGACATCTAGGAGAGGATGGAGGCAGAACGAATGCGAAAGAAATGGGAAATGGACACCAAGAGGGCAAACCGACCAAGGGGAAGCCGAAGAAGAGATGGGCGGGAGTCGGTGGAGGACTCTCACTGAAAGATGTCAGCTCAAAAATGAGAGTGCTAAAGAGAAGAGGAATAGTGCAGCAGAAGGATGTCTGAGAAGCTTGCGCGGCTGACAGGATGAAAAATCCTTCTGGGAGAGGAAAAAGAAAGAAAAAGAATATATATATATATAACTATATATAATATATTATATATAATATATATATTATAAGTATATATATATATATAAATATTATATATAAATATATAATATCGTAAAATGTATAACGGCCACCCGGAACGGACGTTGGATCAAAAAAATTCGCAGTTAGACTCTATAAGAGTAAAAGTTCTGGGGGGCAGCTGCCCCCCCTGCCCCCCCTGCGACGCCCATGTATATATATTATATATATATATAATATATAATATTAATATATATAATATATATAATATATATATATATATATATATTTAAGGTGGCCGAAACTAAAAAATAAAAAAGTGTCCCCTCTATACTTAGCTTTTGATGCAAATGAAAGATTTATGAACAAAAAACATGTGGTTCCAATTTTTAGCCGACCCACTTGGTTATAACAGAATAAAAATGCAAATTTTAGAGTTAATAATCATAATTCTTCCTAAAAATCTTAATATTTGTTCAATTGGGTTAGTCTGTAGCTTGTAGGATGCAGGATTTATTTTTAAAGAATGTTCTTTTGCTACAGTTTGAGGGTAACACTATATTTTAGAAAAGTTACTTAACAGAAAACAAAAAACAAACGACTTTTTTTTTCCAAAAATTGACTCATTTACTATTTGGTTGTTTTTCAGATACATAATTAAATAATACACAATTTTAATATATTACGAGTCCTAAAGAAAACAGCAAATAAATCAAATAAATACATTGTGGATGAATGCTTTAAACCCTTAGAAGAATTTCCTTTTGGAAAACTTCCCACTTTAAAGCAAGTGCTTGAAAGATGTCTTACTTTAAAGACTATAGGAAAGACAGTGTTCAGAGAGATGTTAGTGTAGAACTATTCAATCTATGGGTAAATTATAATGTTTATCCAATATCTGTCATTGGAATTAAAACAAAGCCTCAGCAGTACTTGAAAATTTTTAATTGTGAACTATGCAAAAAGAAAAAAGGACAAAAATGAAACAGATGCAAGCAGGTTTATAGAATCAACTATTTCATTTACATCAAAAAGCCACGAAGAACAATATAATGGAATTGCCATATTATATTCGAGAAAACGAAGTTTCTATTAAAGACAGATGAAGATTACAGTTTTATGAGGTGAGTAAACATCAAAGTTAGTATTTTACTCAAATACTCAATTCAAACTTAAAATTATATTTAACATCATAAGGTAGAGATAAAAAGTGTTTTATAGAATTTTTCCATTCAGGATCAAAAACCAACAGGCATGGCTACTGCACTTCTAAGCTAGTTCCTGAAACACCTTCTGAAGCCAAATCCAAAAAAGAGTTATCAAAGTTAACAAAAAGCTAGGAAACTGGATTTCTTCTGAGATGAACAGCTAATCTTTCAAGGACTGAAGAGAACAGTCCTCAAGTTCGGAAAAAAGAGAAATCAAGATGCTGAACTGTTGAGTCCATTTTCCAATTAAGTATGATTCAGATCCTGATTTAAGTGGAGAGATGGCAATCTGAGCAAAATGAACAAGGCTACGAATGCGGCTGGAAATGTTTGACAGTAATTTAAGTAGTTTGTCATAAAAGTTATAAAAAGAGAAAAAAAAAATCTGGCTAAAATATGAGTTTTTTCATAA
>JABUQX010088107.1:0-17500 GCA_015478945.1 Trachelipus rathkii
AGAGAGAGATAAAATTTATTTATAACATAATTATAATATTACTAATTAACTATTATTTATGCTAATTGATCATGCTCTTTATCGCTTATGTATATTCTAATTTTTTGAATAATTATTGACTCAACATTAGAGTCGCTGAAAACACGTATGACTCAAATTCGGCTACGATACAGATTGCCTCTGAGTCAGATCAGTTGCAATATTTTCGTTACTAATAATAAAGATGTGCGTGCAGTTCTATTTGATATTGCTTTTCATAATTTTTATTCTGATTTTGTGTTTTTAATAAAATTGAGCGGTTAGTTTTGTAAAATACGGGAATATTTGAATAGTATGCGACTTCATTTATTTAAAAATTACTAATTTTTTTCGAGTGTTGTCAGCTATTGAAAATTACCAATGTTAAAAAATGTGCAATTGAAACTATTCATTCCTTGCATTGTCTATAATATATATAATATATATATATATATTATATAATTGATATATATTATATATATTTATATATATATTAGTATATACTATTTTATATAATATATTATATATATATATATATATATATATATATATATATATATATATATTGATATATTATTAATATATAAGTCTTTCCCATATATTTAATACTACAAATTGTTAAATGTATTGTAATTATGAAAACGAAGTTTTAAATAAATAAAAGCATTTTAAGGTGCGAATATTTGAAATTTAAATGAAAATTAAAATTTATTTGTCATTTTTGCAAACCGACGCTACTTTGACGCGCTTATGGAAATTAAGTAAGATATATATATATATATATATATATATATGTATTTATTATATATAATTAATATATATAATATATATATATATATATAGTATATATATTAGATAATATTTTATATATATATATCTATATATATATTTTGATTTGCTTGTCTCCTTCTAGGCTACTTGCCGCCACTGATATATATATATTATATATATATATATACTATATATTATTATATATATATATATATGTATATATATATATATATATATATATGGGTCAATTCATTTGAAGTGATACAAGGTTGTTGGGCCGCTCGATATTTTGAACACTTTTTATATTTTTGCATGGCGTTAAATTGTTTATCCCTGGCAAGTTAAAAGCCACATCGTTTTTGTAGATTTACTCTGGTTGTAAAAGGGTGAGCCAAAATGTTTGACCAGGTGGAGCAAATTTATATTAGATATAAGGTAACGCATTTTAAGTTCAGATATTCTCCTTTGGTAATTTTGTGACATTATTTAGCTTGCGGTAATCGATACACAATTGTAAGGTACCATTTGGTTTCCTTGTTTTTTTTGGGGGGAAAATAATACTTTTCACCATCAAAATGAATCCGAAAAATTGTTAAAAATCGAAAAATGAAAATTTCCATCGTTCGTGGTGTATTATTAAAAGAAGGAAATATGTTAACGATTTAAAATTTTGTTTGATGATACATACTAAATAGGGTTTTAACTTTAAATATCTACTTTGAAGTTTGGAATATTTTAAAAAAATTTACAGGGTGCCAAAATCAATTTTTTTCGGAAAATCGGGGTAAATTTGAACTTAATATTCTCTGATGGGGTAAGTGCTAAAAATATGAAATTTTCACACATTATACTACTACCGTAGATGTTCCTTTCCTTCACCTGCCATATTGACTTTGGTATTTGCTTGTTTTAAGAAATAAAGCTCAAAAATGCCAAAATAAATTTTTTTTTTAGTTGTGTTCATGATAGCATACGTAGTGGACTACTCGTTAATATGAAGTAAGTACCTATATTGGTTAAAGGTGTGTAATTATTAGTTATATTTTATAAAGTATTTACCGTTTAGTGTCACAATACTTTTTTTTTATTTTAATTAGCCAAATGAATGACAAAAATTATAATTTTGGAAAAATTCAACGTTTTCAACATTTGCAAAATAAACTTAGACTTGTGTTTTCTATCCAAATTAATAATATATTTATTAAAATTACTTACATTTAAATTTAACTTAAAATTAGTTTGGATAGACAGCAGACGAAGTAAATTTATGACCGTTTCTCATGAATCGATAGAATGAATAATATTTGAAAATGAATTTTTAAAAAAATTTATTTTTTTTAAATTTTTTTCGATATTTTTTTATATTTTTCATTATTCTATAGATAAGGAAACTTCAAATGTGAGAAAAAACTATTAAATATAAATGTAACTTAAAATTTCGATTTTTCATGATCATTTAAAAAAAAAAAACGGCGATTTTTGACCGATTTTCCCCATTTTACTGGTACTATATTATATATATATTACTATATATATAATTATATATATATATATATATATTATATATTTATATATTATATATATTATATAATAATATATATATATATTATGTATATTGTATTATTAACTATAGTATATATATATATTATATTATATACTATATATATAGTAATATATATATGATATATATTATAGTATATTATAATATATAAGTATATTATTACTGAATATATATATATATATTTATATTCGTATATTATTCAATGCAAATATATATTCTATATTTTAGTATCTATCTTATATATATTATATATTATATTATTATATCTATATTATATATATATATATATATTATAGTATATATATATCTATATATGATATATATAAATACTATGTATATAACATAAAGTGCACACAGCAAACTTTTTTTTTAAGATAAAGAGGCCCGTATGATTTTTTTTATTTTACATCAACATGGTAAGAGCGAACAAGCTCACTTCAAATCTTAGCTTGCATAACGAGATTAAATGTTGCGCTTTTACATTAAATATTATTACGTCTGTGTTTATACAATAATTTTAATTATAATTTAAATGTTAAGTAGATTTTAATAATGTTAATGAATTTAATTTGGATAAGAAAACACGTGTAAGTTATATTTTATTGACTTTTTCCAATGTGAAATTTTTTCGCAAAATAATGAATTTTATTTTCATTGTTTTCTGCTCTAATAAATTGATAAAAAAAGAATTATGACAATAATTTTAATAATATTCTAATATAATAATATTTTACGCACTTTAACAATATAGGTATGATATTTTAGTTGCGTTAGCGAGTACGGCTAGATATGCTATCATAACATCAACTTAAAATTTTTTTTTTTGGCATTTCTTGAATGGCTGTAGTTTCTTAAAACAAGCAAATACCAAAGTCAATTTTGCAGGTGAAGGAACATCTATAGGTAGTAGTATAAATGTGATGAAAATTTCAGATATTTTTTAGCACTACCCATCAGAGATATTAAGTTCAAAGTTACTTGATCTTTACGAAACAATTGATATTTGGACACACTGTAAATTTTTTTTAAATATTTACCAAACTCAAATAAGATTTAAGTTAAATCCTACTTTAGTATGTATCCATCACACAAAATTTTTTATCGTTAAATTATTTCCTTTTTAATAATATACAACCCACGAGATGGAAAGTTTCTTCGATTTTTACCACATTGTTCTCGATTCATTTTCGATGGTGAAATATTATTTCCAAAAAAAAAAACAGGAAGGCCAAATGTACCTGTAAGTATTCCTAACAAATCGATCTCTGTGAAAATTTGGGTATAAAGGAATTACATATGGAGATGACGACTAAAATGGTTAATCTATAAGTGGATAAATTTTGGCTCACTGGTCAAACATTTTGGCTCACTCTGTTAAAACCAGAGTAAATCTACAAAACGAATGGTGGTTATTGAAATTGCAAGGGATTTTAGCAAATAATATAAAAAGTTTCATGGAAAGAAGGGCCATAGGGTACGATAAAAATGTTGACCCATATATATATATATATATATATAATATAGTATATCATATATATATAGTATATATATATATATCTATATATATATATATATATATATGATATTAATATATTTAGTATATATATATTATATATTATTACGTATATTAAATATTAATATATATATATATTATATATATATATATATATATATATAGTATATAATAGATATAGTATGATATATATATATATAGTATATAATATAGCATCGGAGGGGTGACCAGGACACCTCTTGTTAGAGGGGTGATTCGGTTACCACTCTAAAATAAAAAATAATAAAATAAAAAAAAAATTTGCTCATTTAATAGCCACTCGGTAGTACTACAAGTTTTATTTAAGATCATCCGTTTAATTTTAGAGAGTTTTTATATTTTTACAAATATAATAAATTAGGGTAAAAAATGCCTTCAAGTAGAATTTCAACTTTTGAAAATGTGAGTTTTTTTAACTTTGTTTAAATGAACAAATTGTGTATGGATTTAATTATTTTTTTCAGAGTATACCTGAGTATGTTAGTTTAAGACTGGGCAAAGTAAAAATTTTTGTTCGCAACAGTATTAGTGGCAAAATCACTGGGGCTAATATGGGTCCGATTCACCCCGATTAAAATGATGATAGGGGTTGAACGGACCACATTGTTTTTCGTATTTTACGTATTATTATTGACTTTTTATTAAACAATATAATAATTTAAATATTAATAAAGTTACTTATATAGTAAAATTAAAATAAAATGAATTTATATAAAAAATACAAATCCAAAAAGTGTCAATTTTTGAGAGGAGAGGGGTGAATCGGGCGAACCACCTATTTTTATTCTTAATTTTATGTATCATGTAATTGACTTTTTTGATTCTTTTACGTAATTTTAATATAATAGTATAAATAATTGGATTAATTTAAAGTAAAAATTCAAATATAAAATTGAATTTATATCGTAAACGAGGAATTTAAACAGATGGTCCGATTTTACACCCCTCCAAGGTCAGGCTGAATAACTTTATTAAAACTTTTAATAAAACTTTATTATTAGAATTTACATTATTATTTTTTTGTGTGCTTTATACCTACTCTATGGCTTGAATTTTCAGAAAAAAAAATTCCAAAAGTGCATTAAAAGGGGGAAAAAAGGTTAGCGAGACGAGTTATAACTAAGTGGTCCAACGTACCCGCCCCAACGCTATATATACTTATTATATTTATATTATATTTTTATATATCTATATATATATATATATATTTATATATATTATATATACTATATACTATATATAGTACTATAGTATATACCGTATCAGTATATATATTATATATATATTTATATATATATATATACTATCATATATATATATAGGTTATTATTATAATAATATATTTTATATTATATATTTATATTATATATACGTATATTATTATAATATAGGGGTGTACCTGGACTGAATATTTTTCAGTTTCCGGCCGGAAACCGGATTAGCCGGAATCACAAAGATGAAATTCCGGCAGAAACGGAAATTTATTATGACTTTCCTTTAACTATAAAGAATATATATATAAAGGAGATATTGTTGATGTAACTTTTAAATAAATTTTTGATTTTAAGTAAACACTCTGAACATATGAAAAAAGTCTCATTGAAGAGAATAATTTGGAAGTCAAAATTTATAGTAAAGGGTAGAGTTCTTGTATTTTTCTAGATCTTTGGGTGAAACACAAAAGAGCAATAGATCATGCGTGAATAGTGAGGTTTTTGAGAGAGTTTTCCCTAAAAAGATTTGGCTATTCAATGACAAATACAGGAAAATAATGAATTTTAGACTGTAATGAGGTAACCAGCTAATTCACAGTCACAGAAGAGAAGGGATTCATTATTGCCCATCTTCAACCCATTATACTCAGTACGTTAAAGGAAATATTTTGTGAGAAAATGTATAACTCTTAAAACTAGTTCGAGAAGTTATCCAAGACTGATCAGATAGATATCATTTACTACAGATATGTAGAGAGGCTAAATAATTCAAAGACTCATTTATTTCTTTAACGAACTCTGGCTTTTAGTCAGCTGAGTTTGAAATGGATCGTGGGTCCATTGCAAGTATTTAGCCAGGCCTCTGCATTTGAAATTAATACTTAGAGTTTGAAATTTAACGATGAATAATTGGAAGATTCCTCCTAACATAATATTTGAATCATTCGACGATGTGGCATATAGTATGAAGAGATACCAAAGTTTTTTCTTGTATTCATAACTTCAATATTAAAGATGCTTATTTTCTCAAAGAAAGTATGATTTATAAAGAATGTAGGATCTGTACACATTTCAATCATTTCAGTTTTTAAGATGTAATGAACTTAAAAGAATACAAAGAGCCTTGGATCGCATCTTGCAAGCCTACTTATGTCAATTCAAGATGTAATCAAGGTGTGAATAGCAATATTTTGATTCTAGAAGAATGGATGTTTGAAAAGACATTGGCAAGTTTTGTAAGGAAAATCATCATGTTAAGCTTTGACTGCTAATAAATGGCAGATCTTGAGAAAAGTTCTAAGGTGTTTGCATTATTTCTATGGTTTACGGAAACTATTAGTAGGGCAAAATAATTATATCTATTCATTATTCGACATATTTGAGCTCGTCCAGCATATCTGCGAAACTCTGAGGATGAAGCAGAGAATAGAAGAAGAGTGAAGAAGGAATTAGAGTAGATTTTATATGAATAAAATGAGAGAAATGGATCAATTAGACAATATCAAAAAAGATAATGTGTTTTAAATACTGTATGTAGTACCCAGACTAACTGAATTTATTATTTTCTTTGAAATAAGAGAATTGAGTAGAAAATGAATGCTTGAAGAATATGCAAATAATTGAAGGTAGAAAGTGATATAGTAGTAGCAGTTCAACAGAATGAAGGTACAGGCGATGAGTCTTTTCAGAAACGAGCAATTATCTACAATAAACTTAGATTTGCAAGTACCTCAAAATCATCAGGAGCATTAAAAAAAGAAACTACTGCAAAGTTCTTAGTTTTTAATGAAATTTTGAAGAAAGTGAAAGTGATCGAGTCAGTTAGTGTAAAAGGAAAAAAAAGAAAAATCAGTGGTTCTAAAAAGCTGAAATTCTTAAAGAAATTTAAATTTTTTTAACCAAAAATCAATTTTAATTTGGGGAAAAAAGAATTTGCTAGTAATGGTTGGAAATGAAAAAAGCTAAATTCCGCAAACTAGCTAGTACTAGCCCAAAATTACTCTCTTTTCAGTCTATCATGATATTCAGAGAAATTATTTTATTCTCAGAAGCAGGAAATATATTTGAGGAAAAACGTTTAAAAATATCGCCAAGTACTGGTGACAGTTTTCTTGTTTACCTTCCAAATTTCAGCAATATTTTTGTCAAAAGTGTTGTAAAGAGAAAGTTAACTTTATATATATATATTATATATATTATATATATATATATATATATATTATTATACTATATATATACTAGTTATATATAATTTAATATATATATATATATATATAATATAATATATATATATATATATATATTATATATATATAATAATTTAATATTACTATATAATATTATATAATATAATAAATATATTATAGGGATGTTGCCGAATATTGAAAAAGCCGAATACCGAATACAGAATATTCGGGCTAAAAGTATTCGCTGAATACCGAATATTCGGTCCCGAATAAGTACTTGCTATTCGCGCGAAGTGGCCTATTTACAAGTTCGGTATCCATTTAGGAAACAATAAAGAACCTTACACTGGTCAACAAAAAAAAGGTTAAAATTTTTTTTTGATGGACTTTTGTAGCAGATATATAGTAATTGGAGGTGCTGATTCCATATATATTCTCGGATTTGCTGTATCACATCCGTTTTTCGTGCAATCATTGGATCCCTATTATTTTGCATTTTCTTAGGAAGACAAAATTCATGTGCGACTGCGTCGGCTGTTAGACGTTACTTTCGCATATATCTCAGCAGCAAGCAATTTATCTGCGGTCGATATCGGGACAGCATGTGGTAATTTAGTACGTCTACATGTATGTATGCCAATGACCTGGATGATGTCTATCATCCATCTGAAATACGTCGGATGGTGTCCGCCATTGTTCACCCAGGGTGACTGAACGATCTTGTATGGAGTTGTATTTGCCCAAGTTGTCCTGACGGTTTGGCTTCGAAGTTGATCAAAGAATGACTACTGGACCATGGCACATTTTATCGTAACAGAGAGCAGAGCTTGCGAGAGCTCTTCCAGTCAGATGGGTAACCTTGTGTATTGCAGTGAAGTTGAATCCTACTACTTGCTTATGGGATCCGAGCATACGATGCATGGTGAGCGCTACGTTAATTGAACTTCAAAGAGCGTTTAAGTGTGGTTTTGTTACCACGGCACAGGTATGCTTCGGTTCCAGTAGGTAATACTCGGTACTGATGAGAGAGGGAATATGCAAAAATAAGACAGTTTGGAGAGGCTACAATAACAGGTACATGGATGGTAAATAGTGCGTGCGACCTCAAAATGGTAAGACATTTTGCTCGGTAGCAAGCAAGGTTTCGCCAAATATCCTGCTTCCTGTGCTATTGGACAGCCGGGCGGCAAAGGTCATTGGACCAAAAGAGAATGGCCCACCGAGGGAACCTGAACGCAAGGTGACAGGAACCTCGTACATGAAAACAGCTTGTACAGCAGAGAATAATCTACTCCACTACACAACTTGTTTTTGATGAAAATGTGAAGGCACTGGACGATGATGGTGAATGCTTCCGCTATATATTGCTCACGTTCTGATTGAGTGACAGAAAAAAAGCTGGGATATTTGATGGCACAAATACGGACACTCCTCCTTGATGCTGCCTTTGCTAACAACAATCGACTGTGTTTGGGCAAGAGGTGGAATTCGCTTTTTCAAGATGTGGCACAGAATTTGTTGGGACAGGAAAAGCCGAGAAACTAACATTGTACAGGGACTGCTAGACGTTTTCATTCTCATGGATATAAGAAGTAAAATTGCCTACCATGTCTCACCTAGAGCAAAATTTCCGGATAATAGGCGATTGTTAGTGTGAGAAGGGTGAAACGCTTCCATCAAGATCTAAAGTTCATGGAAAGGACGTTCCAGGGCAAGTGGGATATCAAGATGATGCGACTATTGTTGGAGCTTGATGAAGGATATTCCCAGAGTCTGTGTCACAGTAGATGTCTACGGAAGAGAAAGTTACTTCGTCGTAGGTAATGTTTTACATTAGATAAACCCATTTCTTCTTATTCATTATTGTTTTTCTCATATTACTTTTTATTCATAGTTGTTTATATGTATTTATCATATATGCCAACACCTGTATCATATCATTGCGATTTGTTCTCTCCTTCATATATCCAATATATATATAATATAAATATTATTATTATTATATATATATATATATATATATATATATTATATATATATATAATTATATCATTATATGTATATAGTATATGTATATATGTTATATATATAATATATTTTATATCTAATATATATATATTATATATATATATTAGGTATATATATATTATTATATTATATATATTATATATATATATATAAATATATATATATAATATATATATATTTATATATATATATATATATATATATATATATATATATATATTATATCCCATATTGTGATAGACCCTCTTGAAAAAGGTTAAAATCATAAACTTTTTCAATTGGTGTTAACACAATACTCTCGCAAATGGATGTGATATGCAAAACGATTACATTTGTTGGAATCAGCACATCCAATAATAATTGCGAAACCCCGTCAAGAAATTTTCATGTTTGACCAGTTGTTTATACAAAGTAATAAAAAAGTGAAATAAACTTTTTTTCAGCGAGAGTAACAACAACGATATTAAAAATAATTATTAATGAAATTGAAGTTTCGTAGTTAAAGATATTAAAGCTAAACTTCATTTGAATAAAGCTGCTAAAGGTTAAAATGACAGAACATTAGCAGTTCTCCATTTCAGGGGATAACCTATTTCTTGTGGGTGGCTTCATCAATAATTTCTCTGTTTCTAAATATTCTTCACTTTCGACTGATGATTGTGGAGCTGAAAGGTTTTATTGCTAGTTTTTTTCAAATTCATAAAAATATTTCCAGTGTTTTTCACCATTTGAAGGGAATATCATTGTCATCACTGATCAAAGTAGGCTCAAACTTATATATTTGTTTAATTTCTTTGGATGTAATTCATATGTAGCCTTTATATTTATGTTACAATAATCACATGTACAGAAGAATGGGACTTTCTTATTTTTCCCTCTCACTTTCTTTTCTGTATGACGATTTTGAATGCGCAATTTCTTTAAAACACATCCATTAAAAAGGTTGAAAATGGTACTTCAGTTCAATTCCCCACTACGTGAATATCGTCAGCGAGAAGAGTCGGAAGCTCAATTTTTATGAATTTCTTTCATGCCTCAAGACATATTTTTTACTGATTCATTGGATTTTATGTTGAAAATTAGCTTGAATGCAGATCTAAGCAGTGGCTACCCCAAAGATTATAATAGAAACTTAGAAGTTTTTCTACTGATTTCTTGATAAGCTTCAACGAGTGACATTATTCCACTGAAGTTTTGCTTTTAATTGCCTTATTAAAATAGATTTAGTGCTAAAATGGAAGGGATCCTTGGGCGAGCTGTACTTCACTGTTTAATATATTGTTTTAGCGATTGTTTGTCAAATGGCTCAAGTAAATGGAATAATATTGCACTGAAAATCAGGGAACATTTTCTGATTGCTAGCAGCGTATATGGATAGGGGGACTTTTTGTTCACTACAATTCCATTTAAGCCACTGATAAGTTCTTAGTTGCAACTGTGTAGCACCGTTTTCGATTAATTTTGCTGTCCTGACATTTAGCTCATCTATAAAATTTTAAGCTTAGCATGGCGTTGCTGAATGGTGAAAATGAGAGCGATAAATGCTACTGCGAGTAATAAATATCTTTAAGACTTCTATGCATTATATTGGATCGGTGAAATGCATAGTTTGGAACATGTGAATAAAAACATGAAATTGAATGCATGCCACCTCCCTTATACCAGTTACCATGTTTGGTCCATTATCCCTTATCACTAAATATTTTTTAGAATATTGAACAATGATAAGGCCCTTATAGGATTGACGAAATGATAAAGATTTTTTCGCCATACTTGGACTACATATTTGTAGTATTTATTTATTTTTTGGAAGATATTTTTAGCATTTCAGTCTGAAATGAATTATAATTTAATCTAGTATTTATATAGCTCATTTTCGGCCCCGAAATGTTCGGCAAAAGCGAATACGAATAGTTACGGTAACTGTTTGGCCGAATAGGGCGAATACCGAATACTTACCGATATTCGGCGTCATCTATATATATTAATACTATATATTGTAATATATATATTTAATTATTATATATATATATATATATATATATATATATATATTATATATTATATATATTCTTATATATATATATATATTTATATAATTTAGTTTGGTATTATATAATATATATATTTTATATGATGTATATAATATATTATATAGTCTATTAATATATATATATATATATAGGACGTTTTATACAGGGTAATACAAGTTGAAATTTTAAATTCCTGTGTTTTTCCCTGTTACAGCCTCCTGTTCTTCAAATTTTCCTTCATCTTTATTCAAATGATAAAAACATCATTTTATCTTTGTTATCAATAAGGAGGTGAGAGAAATGAAAGCCTCAACAGCCACCTCTAAATTCCGGTAACAAATTTTCTGGCAGACTTTCAAAATATTAATGACATCATAACATTTGACATTTTTACAAGTGATAATTTTTTTGGCACTGAAATTTTTTAAACAGATTCAAAATTATTTTATATTAGCCCAAAGTTATGACAAATCAATTAATTTTTTCTGAAATATCTGCCAAATATGTTGTACCAGGTTCCTGCTTTTGCTTTCGATTTTTTCCTTTTTCTTTTACTTTATTCAAAATAAAAAATTGTCAAACAAGGTACACAAAAATATAAAAGATTTGTATTTTTCTTTTCTCTAAATGAAATAAAATATATTTTCTTTTCTCTAAACAATAAGAAATTTATTTAGATTCTATAATGCTAAACTACTATAAGTACATGAAGATCTTAAAAAAAAAAGGATTTATGATGTTTAAGAAAAGATATTTTTCTTCCTAAAATATGAAGTTGTTTTTCGGTTTCGGTCAATATTTTTCTTAACTTCAAGGGCGTCAGTTGGCTAGCAGCTCAGTATCAAAAAATGGGTTAGCAAGTTTTTTGCTGCTTTGGGAATATTTTCTTTTTTAAGTATCTTTATACTCTGAAGAAGCGATGCGGCAGTATGAATCATTCATTTGTAATACAATAATTAACCCCCTCTGGTATTTTTCATTTCTTCAGCAATAATTCTTTTAGCAACAAGTGACTCCACGCAAATTTTCTTGTAGACAATGTACGCTCGTTGACAAACCTCTCTGTATAGAAGCATTCCGATGAAACAAAGAAAGAATCAGACAAAGTTTTTTTGTTTCTTTTTGAACGTTTACATTTTTAAAAATTTCAATGAAAAGTTGATCGAGTCTATCTTCCTTCTCATCAAAATTTTTTAGAAGTTCAAGGACATAGGAATTCAGATATAAAAGTTTATAATCTCTTGATTATTCAGCCGTCGAATCCATGCAATTCGCTTTGATGATCATGAATTTTTTCACCACATGATTAATTTCTTTCAGAGTTTATTCGAAGCTTACTCTTTCGGTGAAAACACTAAATGCTTTGTGATGAAATTTAAGAGGATTCTTTCTACTAATCTGGATAAGTTTTGCAAGACATAAATATGCTCTCTAAATTTTAAAATTTCTGAGTCCTTATAGGTACATTAATAATTCCCTCTTTTGCTGTATGATTCAGGTTCATATTTATCTGCATTTTATGAAAAAAAAAAATTTTATTTTCTTTAAAGTTAATTTTTATTAAAACTTTGATGTCTGAACAATAAATGTCCGTTTTTAGAAATTCGATATATATTTAGAAGTCGATATATAAATTTTTTAAACTTAATTTTACTCATATTGGAATATCCTTTAAATTCTAAGTACTATATAGGAAGAGGAGAATCATGAATGATATTCTTGTGTCTTTACTTTCCTCCTTCAAAGACAAAACACCTTTCTAACAAATACATTTGAGCCAACTGAGCTTCCTTAAGATCTCCCTTTTTAAGAGAATTTCGAAGTCAATATGTGCTTTACTATACTTAGTTCTTTAGGGGTTAAGCAAAAATGATTCCTGATAATCATATTAAATTGGATTTGAAAATTTTATTTTTCCCTGTGTTTTCCTCTGTTTATCCCTGACAGCTTTCATTTTCCCTGGTGTTCTGTTTTTCCACGTTGGTATACACTATGTTATAGGAATGTATTTATTTTTTAATTTAACGTTAGCTATTTTAAATTGCTTATTATATATATATATTATTATATATATATAACATATTATATATATATATTTATTGTTTGTAAATTAATATATATTATATATATAATATTATATATTATATATATATATTTATTTATATATATATATTAGGGATGTATCGGATACCCAGAAAAGAGGCCGATACGATACTTAATTTTTTTAGTGTGCTCCGATACCTGATACCGATACGATACTTCTTAATTAAATAAATAAAATACGAATGTTTCCCACCAGTAATAAGATAGAAATTTGTTCACTCATTGCAACTCAGATTGCATTTCCTGACAAACAAGACTTAGGTCATTATATTTTCAAATTTGTGGTTGTGCCGAAGTATATTTATTGTTATAATTAAAACTAGTACCTTTAAGGGCATACAATTGCTTGATATAATCTTAATATTTTTTTATGTTTGTGTTTATTTAAAAATTCTCCAGTTCCATTTTCAAGTAAGTATTAAAAGTTTAGCGTACTAGCTTTTATGTTGTAAACATGATACAATTCTTCATTAAGGATGGTAAACAACACAGCAAAAAGAGGAATAAATTAATGGAAGAAGAGACTCAATTAATCAGCCGAAAAGTTAAAATAAAAAAACGCTATTACTCAAGCATGACATAATAAAAATACTCCTTTACACATAGATATCATTCAATATCAAATCAAAAATTCACAGATTGTGATGCACAACCAGTTAAGTTTTATTTTAATTGGCGAGAGGACTGTTATCCTTTTTGGGAGTGCTGTTACATTCCTACACTAATACACTATAATTAACGCTCTCTCTCGCTGATGAAGGAGGTGCTGTAATTATTTGCCTGCAAGCACTGATAATAATGAAAACCTGGCCATTTTCATGCCACTTGATGAAGCGATGTCTTTCTGGTAGGCAGCTCTCATGTTTTCGGTAGAGCTCATTCCTCTTTCATCGACTGCAAATTGAATTTTCTTTGCCTCCTGCTGATGTCTCTCAGTTTTTACGATGAGGTTCCTGGTGTGTTCCTTTGAAAGGTGAATGAGATGTCAATGCAATCGGCCATGGACTTATCAAAGTCTAACATATAAATCCCTGCATTTGTCAGTAGGTATTTATTTGCGAAAAAGCACCCATGCGGTCCCTGATGCAGTGCTGTTTGCTTCAGGGGTTCCAGATAAGGGCGGTTCCACTTCTTTTTTTTTTTTTTTCTTGGTTTTTTTTTTCTTCTCAGTTTTTGTTATTTGTTTTTTTGTTGTCAAGCGAGCAAGCTCCTCGGTTCTGCTATTTTAATGCATCTAGAAGTGTTTCACCTTCGGCAGTCCATTCTTGTGGGTTTTTCAGGCTGCTTAAGGAATTCGTTATTAGCACCTTTTATTTATTTTTTTTTTTACAGTTGTCACCGCGCTCACGGCAGAACCCTATTCGGAGTGGGTGGTTGACGCCTCAAAACAATCTAACGCAATTAGCAAATGAAGCACAGAAGCAGGCTTTCAAAGTGAGGGGAATTAAATTGAGTAGGAAACAAAAGATGGAAGAATTCCACAGAACAGGGTGGCAGGAAGAAAAGCCGGGCAGCTAACCAGTGTGGAGTTACTACTCAACGAAACTCGATGTCGACACAGACACCTTGTGCTACGAGGGGTCGTAAAGGTGGTGGTAGTCGAGTAGTTAGTTCCTTCGAGCACTTGCCTTCTACAGTACTTATAGAAAGGGATAGCAAACCCTTTTTTGGTTGCTGCAAATATAAAGGGTTCAAGTTGAACTAGAAAGTAAGGACAGTTTATAAGTCGTCTTTTGGCTTTGGACTCGACCCTATCCAGAAAGCACGGATGAAACAGAAGACCGCCCCCTATTAGGTTTTTTTGCTGAAGAACCAGCCACAGATATGAGAAGGACTCCAAAAAGGGCGGAATGCCTTGTATATAGGGGAGTCTAGAAGAGGAAAAAAAAGTCTCGCATCTAAACAGAACTCCTCAGTTTCTTTGAAGTCGTTTTATCAAAGATGAAATTTAAGACCTTCAAAACATTTTTTTTTGTTTTCTTTAAGGCAAGGATGTTTATATTGTCCACAGGAGAGACTTGATACTCAAAAGAAGATAGAAAAGTTAAGGTTTAGAGAGAGAGATTTGTATAAGTTGGGTTTTTAAAGAAAATTTCAAAGTTGAGAAGACCCACTGGAAAATTCTTCCAGATAGGAGAATGAATCGAAAGATTAGACGAGAGCATTCTAAGAAGTAAAAGAGGGAGCAGAATTGATATGCGTTGAGAATGAGGGTCCGAAGTTCGACATAATGAGTAGGAATGAAGTTTAGATGTGCAGGTGAGAAATCTTGATGAAAAGCAGGAAGTAAATAGGAATAAAATCAGAAGACCCTGAGGAACACACTATTGACAGAAAAAGAAGAAGTCGCCCATCAACAACTGCCAACATTGAGCGAATTTGAAGAAAGCTAGCATAGTTAAGCAAAGAAGAAGAAGGAACCCAAAGGGGGAAGTTGGAGACAGTGCGCGGTGCATAACCCGTAATGCTTTGGTATGTCAAGCGCCACCACACAAGTCTTCCGTAGTTCTAGAGCGGAAAGCCATACAGTTGTAAATAGAACGTATAATCGGCAAGTAGATTCGAGCACCGAAAGCCGTACTTGTAATCAGAAAGAAGGAAAGAGATTCAGATGTCTTAAGAAGTGAGAATTGAGACGGGTTTCAAAGATCTTAGAAAATACAAGTGAGAGCTATGGGGCGATAGTTAGTAAGGATAGAGCAGAATCATTTTTTCGGAATAGGTTGGACTATGCGCGCTTGCAACTGAGGGAAAGTGCTTAAGTATTGATGCATATGAGATATGTTGAGACGAGGGTGGGGTCAGCAGGAAGCACCTTCAACATAACTCGGAAGTGAATGCCATTTCCGGGCACCCGATTCCTAAGTTCATTAGTTCAGGAGCTTCATGCACGATGAA
The DNA here is from genome assembly GCA_015478945.1 of Trachelipus rathkii. Classification (NCBI taxonomy): domain Eukaryota; kingdom Metazoa; phylum Arthropoda; class Malacostraca; order Isopoda; family Trachelipodidae; genus Trachelipus; species Trachelipus rathkii. Next base: position 16,365 of record JABUQX010088107.1, read on the forward strand.
ATGAATGACAATGTGAAAAGGCATAGGAAGCTGAGAGGAGAAAGGAGGAGGAAGAGGAATACCAGAGCGTCGGTGTTGGAATTAGAGGAAAAATCAGGAGGAGAAAGGAGATATTGGCCTTGTTCAGTTGGAGTATTAAAACAGAATCATTCAGAGCGGAATAAGAGGAGGAAGGATGATTTACAGAAGTTGTTGAGATGTTTTTGGCAAGAGGACAGAGAGATTTTGTCAGTAGGAGAACCACGGAGGTCAGCGCATTTTCGCTTATTGAAAGTCGTCTTTGCTCGTCGAAGATGTAGTCCGCACGATTTTAGCTGATGAAAATTGGGCAAGGTGATAGGAGAACGAGAATTTTCCAGCACCCGATAAGCATTGTCTCTAGCTTGAATGGCAGGAACAAGCAAGCACGATCGAACCAGGATTATGAGGAGAGAAGATTTAGCCCAAGAAGGAATGAACCTGCTCATTCCATTAACAATTACAGTTCCCACTTTAATCGGCAGAATCTGAAGTGTCTTAAGAGTCAAAGCAGTCTCTTCAATTATAGTTAGCGCAGAGCACGGTAGTAGTGCACAGGTGCTATTTCTTTCGGAGGAGACTGAATATTATCACTACAAATTAAGTCATTCATACTTTGAACTATACAAACTGATTGTGTATAGTGGTAAAATAAACTTAAACTGATCAAAGCGTTGTGTTAAACTGAAACTAATCCCTTAAATTGTTCAAACGTTCTCAAAATATTAAAATAAAACGAAAGTGTGTCTATTAAATCTTTATCCTTAATAAATAGTAGAGTAGAGTCTGTAGTTAGTATTTCCAGATGCGTTTTTATCCCAAGGTTGAACCTCGAGAACTTCAACCAGCACTAAATAACTTCAAAAGTGGTTCCAATTTTAATATCAAAACCAAAACTAAGCAACTTAAAATAAATTTGTTCAAGTCACTGTAATCAATCCGTTAAAGTTCCAATTGTATTCACAAAAGTCGACCAAACTGGGTTAAGGCTTAATTACATAAGCGAAATAATTCAATTGAAATGTGTATTATTACGTCCAGTTCATTAATAAATAATAGCTTTAAAACTTACACCAAAATTTCAATTATGGTTCTGGCCTGAATCAGATTAACTGTAC
>JABUQX010088107.1:22500-30521 GCA_015478945.1 Trachelipus rathkii
AATATTGTAATTTTTTTTTTGTCAACAAGTTTTTACGTGTGAGTACATAGGCTAATTGGAGTCGGGATAGTCTGGGTAGTCCGAGAGTCGGGAGTCGGGAGTCGGGAGTCGGTTGTTTCTAAAATCGACTCTGGGAGTCGGGAGTCGGTTGTTTTTAAAATCGACTCTGGGAGTCGGAGTCGGGAGTCGATCTATTTTTTCTCGACTCCCCATCCCTGCTTAAAACAATAACAATCTTGACTATAGTAATTCAAATATTTTATTATTTATTATAACTCTCCTAAAAGCCTCTTTATTTAATTTAGGTTTTCCTATATAAAGTTTATTCTTCCAAAACTAAACTACAATACTAATATTTGCCAATAATCTATATCCTAATTCTTTGTAAACAAAGTTGACTACTTTTCCATAAGTCAATCGATTTGTAGTGATATATAAGGTTATAACTCAATATATATTATTATATAAATTATTCTGAACTGACAAATCCACAAATAATTCAGGTCAACTTACGACGAAATAAATAAACTAACTCGGTCACAATTACAAGTTGATATACGAGAAAATTGCCAATGCTAAGTTCGACAAGTACAAAATGGTTACTGTTAAAGGTTCATAAATAAGAAAATGGCCACTGCGAAAATCTTCCAAATAATAAAATGGCCACAGCTAAGTTCTCATAATTAAGAAAATGGCCAATGCTAAATTCTTATAAATTTAAGAAAATGGCCACTGCTAAAATCTAAAATAAATAATAACTTTACAAAATATTACCTTTATATACAACTCCAAGTATTTCGTTACCAAAAATATTCTTGTTATCAAAATGTTATCAAAATACCTAGTCAAAACTATATCAGAGTAAGATTAAATAATTTATTTACAAGCACTGGTCTAATAGACCCAAAATTATCCTAACTGAAACTAAATATAAATATCACAGACGGCAATAAACACTTCTGGACAGTTCCAGCTCAGAATAGCAAGTGAATCGATTTTCGCTCTGTGTCCGCCATCTTAATTCGTTTTTGTGACGTCACGAGAGTGTTTCCATTCTAAAAATTTCCTTTCGATGTTCTTTTATTTCTGTAAATGACATTCAATAATATTATTATTCATATCATTATAGCATTTTAAAGACAAATACAATATATTTTTAACAGTATTTTAATATCTAGTATTCTTTTTTATCTAATAGAATCTGATTAATATACTTATTACATTATTTCTTTCTACTTCTAATTCTTCATATATTATTTTATTTATTCTGTTATTACGAACTATTTTAATATTTTACTATATACAATTATTCTTTTTAAAACTTCTTAAAACTATTCCTGTCTCTCCTATTAATATTTACAAGTTAGCTTTTCTTTTCTAAACCACTAAAATTACTTAATCACTAATTATTTTCATCAATGTCCAAAACACATACATAACACATACACACATACATACACACACGTACATACACAAATACATACATACACACAGATACTCACACACACACACACACATATATATATATATATATATATATATATATATATATATATATATATATATATATATATATATATATATATATATATATATATATATATATATATATATTATATATATATATACATCTAGACAATAAGTAAGTCGATTTTCACTGTACGTCCGCCATATTGCTTTGTATTTATGACGTCATAGAGTGTTGCCACTTCTGTAAAATCTTTTCTTCGATGTTCTTACCTGGTATGTAGGATTTACCAGTTTTAGGTTAGGCCCTACAATACCTCCATTCCTGAAGATCACGTCGTGTGGTTTTATGAATATCCTCTCTTAGTTTTCGTCTACATCGATTACTTCATTAGTCGGTTCCACTTTGATTTCGTCATACCATATGTCTCGTTTAAGAATCTTAGTGGTACGTCCTTTTATTACTTTCACATAATGAATTTTTAGTTGTTCCATTTGTGTGTTTTCCTCCAAGAAATCCCTCTCCAGCCATCCACTTCTGATTTCCACCCATGTTCTTGGGTCATCGTGGTCAACTCTTGGTTCTACTGGGTCTAAATTTATGGTCCACAAACCCATCTCCTGGTGATTGTCCTCCCATCCATATCCACGTTTATTAAATTTTTTAAAGTGTCTAATTCCTTCTTTGCACAATCTCCAGAAATGCTTAACAGCTTTCTCTCGCATGTGAAGTCCATCAGTGGTTTGGCCAGGGTAAGGTTCCATATTTTCTCGAGGGTCAATTCTCCTTCTTGTGCCTTGTCTCCTAGATTTTGTCTCTTTCCAAGTATACTGCCCCATCCGTGCCAGAGCAAGCGGTTTAGGACGTATATATTCCTTCCATTGAACATAAAAATCGTTGATTAGGTCTACAAAATCTCGCAAATAGCGTCAACTCATTCTGTTAGTGTATTGTTGTTCGAGTTGTTCTCTAGTTAAGTTACCTCTCAATCTTTTATAATTATAAGGGTCAAAGTCGGGTGTAAATGGTATGGTACATAGTACCTTGCAGAATGGGTATTGGTTTCCCCATTTAATTAATTGTTTTCCCAGTGTGACAACATATCTTTCCATCTCCAATTCTACATTAGGTACCATAATCTGTTTGTTGGTTTTCCGAAAGTTCTTTAATTTGGTAAAGTCGCAATGCAACCCCACTAAAATAACTATTTGAATCAGGTCATCCCCCAATTCCATGTTTCATTCCAGGATGGCCTCCGTAAGCTGCAACATCTCCATCAATTTTATGCCATTTTTATAGTAGAATCTTATATCTGTATATGGGGCCCATCTTGGATATTCTGACAGGGCTCGCACTCGACTGTCACCAACAATCACAATCTTTTCTGATGACAACACATCCGGGTTTGGGGTCCTTCGCCTGGTATTCATTCTGAAATTAAAACAACTATTACTTCAATGAACATAAACTTTTAATTTCTCTTTTTGACTGCCAAAGCAATAATTTATTTTTATATTAACTAAGCCAGTCCTTTATCTCATCAATTATTTAACTTTTTATCTGACTGCCAAAGCAATAATTTATTTTACATTGTTAAGGCAGTTCTTCACAAATTTTTTCGTTCCCAATTGCCAAGGCAATCGGTCTTATTTCATTGTCCCAGCAATCTCTTCGATTATCAGGACAATTTTTTTTTTTTTTTTTTTTTTTTTTTTTTTTTTTTATTATAAATTTAACCGTCTCCGGTCACCGGTGTAACTTTTCTTTCGATTGCCAAAACAATCCTCTGTGATTATTAAGGCAATCTTAATTCATTCAACCCTACCAACCACTCATTTTTAGAGCATTTAAACAAATATATTTTTCCTTTCACATTGTCAAACCAATCTTTTTCTGATTGGTAAGACAATGCATTTTAAAACTTTACCAAAACAAAATATTTACAAAAAAAATTTTTTTTTTTTTTTTTTTTTTCTTTTCTAAATTCTTTACACTAAATGCATTTGCAGTATATTGTTCAATCATCATCTTAGTCTCTGTGGATCTCCTCAACGATCCACGATTCCATATTCACGGTGTCATAATATACAGTTTCCTCAGACATATTAATAGTTTCTTCCAAAGTACTTCCTTCGTAAGACCTAGTCTCAAACAATCTCTGTCCCCATATTTCTTCAACTTGTATACCTACATCGGTATACTCTTTCTCTTTTTCTTCAACTCCTGACCCCAAAGGGATACTAAACCGTTCAAGTCGCTTCCAATTAAGTGCAAATGAGTTCTTGATTGTTTCCTCCTCAAAACCTTCAAAATCCCTTGGAATAGAACGAAAATCCAAAGGATCGAAACCTTCGAAACTATTTTCAGATATAGCTGTTTCTTCTTCTGGTTCCTCATTTTTCTCCTCTAATTCTTTTGGTATCTCATAGAATTTTTTCAGATGTACTTGGTGTATTCTGTATAATAGCGTATTCCTATATTTATGCTGTATGTCATATAACACACCGTTTCCATAGATCTTAACAATTCTGTATGGTCCGTGATACTTCTTAGCTAATTTATTTTGTACTGCGTGACCTTTATAATTATTTTTCATTAGCACTAATTCTTCCAGCTTAAAGGGTTCGTAGTTAGGATCCTTCTTTTTCCAAGTTAGTTCCTCGGATTCTTTCTTTTTTACGTTCTCCAAAAACAAACTTGCTGGTGTCTGGTTCAGTTCTCGATGATAACTATGATTGTAAGTACTCACTATGTCACCCAAACAAGAATCCCATGTAGTTTTATCATCTAACATTCGTAACATGTTTAATATGGTTCTATTTACCCTCTCTACAATCCCGTTCGTTTGTGGTGTGTTAGCCGCGGTCAATCTATGGTGGATATTTCTTTTTTCCAAAAATGTATCCATCATCTGATTTCTGAATTCCGAACCATTGTCCGTTTGAACTTCTTTCGGTTTTTTTTAAGAAAGTGGCTAGCATATTACGAAAAGTTTCCAGTATGGTTTCTGCCTTCTTGTTCGGAACAGCCACAGCCATCAACCATTTAGAGTAAACATCTACTCCCACTAACACATATTTATTTCCTTTGGTTGTTAATGGTAGTTCCATCAAATCTAATGCAACGATATCAAAAGGATTCTTAGCATTTACTTTCCACGTCGGTGGTTTATTCCTCCGTGCGGGAACTCCTTTATTTTCCTGGCATTTTATACAAGTTCTGGTGATCGTGTTACAAATATAATAAATCTTTGGATGCCAAGCTATACTTTCTGCCTTTTTTAGTAATTTATCTCTTCCCATATGAAAATATTTTTTGTGCATGTCTATACATAGATGGAACATATCTTTATAAGCAATCATAGGAACTGGTCTTCCTTCTACTAATTTCATTAAGTAACCTTCTTGACAGGTTATTTCTCTGATGTATCTACTAAAAGGTCTGAGTACATGATTCTGTTTCATTAGTCTAATTTTTTCCACTTCAGTTTCTTCTCCACAAATCACCTCACTTACTTTCAACAATTGGTGATCATCTTTTTGTCTCTCTTTTATCTGTACTCTTAATCTCTCTTCATCGTAAACATACACAAGGTCTTCTTTCCGTTTTGGCAGTTCAATTCCGGTTAAATCTTGTTCATTTCCATCCAAATTACTCTGTTCTTCCTCTTCACTCTCGCTCTGTGTATCTCCAGATTCACTCCTTTCAACTACTTCTTGGTCTCCTGCCCTCTCCTCTTCTTCACCTTCTAACCCATCTTCACCTTCTGACCCATCTATGAGGTTGAACAGAACAATTTCTTTGTGAGAACTTTCATCATTACATATGTCGATCAAATCATAAACAATCCCATTTCCACTGAAAAGATCCAAAGATTGAACTTCCTTCGTTTCCGGAACTAATAGGTCAAAGTGAACACCATCTACACACCTCAAATGACAGATAGGTAACTCGGTTGTCGAGTTAGTGTTATATTGTATCTTAAGCTCTTTTCCATGGTACACCCATATAGACATATTGTTTACTCTTGCACATGCTTCCACAACTTCACCGGATACCAATGTTCCTACATGGCCCATTCTCTTCAATTGCTGTCTGTGATGTTTACTATCGTTCAACCCGTACTTAGTTATATCTTTTTGAATATCACTCACAGCGCCTTCTCTAAGCATTTTATGTTTGGTCCTTATTCCCGAAAAGGTACAAGGCCACGGCCTGGAACAATGAATTCCCTCCGCCAGGGACTGGATTTGTACGTTGAATCCAAACGGTATTGAATCTTGCTCCTGCTCCAAGGCCACTGCCTCCAAATTATCATCGGGTCCACATCTTGAAAGAAAATCACTGATGAAATTCAATTTGCCTGGTATGTACCGGATCTCAAAATCATATTCTGCTAAGTCTGTTAAAGTTCTGGCTATCCGAGAATTAATTCCGGCCATATTGTGTTATGGTAAGTTCAGCGGTGATGGTTCCTGACCAAGACTAACAAATTGCGACAACTTCCAAAAAGACTTTAAACGGTTTTCAACCCCCCAGCGTAATGCACGCCAATTTCCTTTTCATCCAGAGTGCGTAATGTATTTTGGGCTCACACTAAAACAAATTGAAGCAATAAGCTAATCACTTTGATTACACCTCCTTGTTGCTGTTTTAAACAAGCTCCAGCCCCAGTGCCTGAGGCGTCCACATATAATTCGAGCGGTTGTGTACTATTATAATCAGGAAATGACAAAATTGGTGCTTCAGTTAGTGCTTCCTTTAGCTGATCGAAACTATACTGACATTCCGTAGTCCATTTTAAATTTTTTCCCGATGTTAAACACGACAAGGGCTTCATTAACTGAGCGGCATTCGGTATATGCCTTCTGTAATAATTTATACTTCCCAGAAAACTCTGTAGCTGTTTCACGGTCCGTGGGACCTTGGCCTCCTTAATAGCTCTAATGTAATCTTTTAATGGTAATAATCCCTTCTCACTTACTTCTTGTCCTAAAAACTTAACCTTTCGTCTGAAAATACTGCATTTTTCCGGCTTGATTTTGAGATTATATTCTCGTAACTTTGTAAGGACATTCTTCAGGTTCTTCAGATGGTCTTCAAAATCTTTCCCTAGAATTAAAATATCATCAAGATATGCGATTACCTGGGTCCAATCAAAACCCTTCAACATCAGATTAACCAGCCTTTGGAAAGTGGCTGGACTGTTGCTAAGACCAAAAGGTAATCTGACAAACTCCAGGTGTCTAGTAGCGGTAGAAAAAGCAGTTAAAGGTCTGGACTCCTCGTCTACGGGCACGTTGTAATACCCTTTTGTCATGTCAAGAAGGGAAAAGTAGACTGATCCCTTCAGACTATAAATATAATCTGCAGCTATGGGTAACGGAAAACTATCCTTAATGGTTCTTTGATTTAAAGCTCGATAGTCTATACAGACTCTCATTTTACCATTCTTCTTCACAACTGGCACTATTGGACTACTCCAGGGACTGTTTGATGGTTGAACTATTTTTTGTTCTTCTAACTCAGTTAATTCTTCATCTACTAAAGCCTGTATTTTTGGATTAAACCGCCGAATTTTTTGTTTAATTGGTGTTTCGTCTGTTAATTTAATGTGGTGTGCCACTTTATCAGTATATCCTACATCATGTTCGTCTTTACTTATTATGTCTTCAAAACCTTTTAAAGTTCTGATGACTTCTTCTCGTTGTTTTTGAGTTAAATTTGTTTCGTTTAATTGGAATCTTTCTTCTAATGATTCGTGTTGTTCTGTTTCTTGGTTTTGTTCCAATGTACAAACACTCTTTACTTCCATTAACTTATTTCCTTTTTCAATTAATTCCACTGCTTTGGCTATGACAGTTCCAGATTGTAAGTGTATGTCTTCATCGCTCATATTAATAACACTAACCAAAGTGTAAGGGCCAGAATTCACAGCATTAGACACCAACAGTCCCATGTTATCCAAATCATGATTAACTCTTTCAGTTCCATACAAATATGGTTTCTCTATCTCACTAGGCCAACTTAATTCTATAGTATTTTTCTTCAACTAAAATCTAAATCACTTTTCTTTCAAATGTCAACTCTAAACTTACAAAAACTCTTCTCATTTCGACTCAGGTCGCAGAGGAATACTTCATGTTCTTGAAAGTGGCAAGTCAATTGATTTTCTTTTATGTTGATATTCAAACAATGTGTTTTTATGAACCCTATACCCAGTATTATATCATGTTTTGTTTTATCGCTAACGATAAATCGTTCCTCTTTTACTAAGTAACCTCCCAAATAAAAAGAAACATACACCTCACCAAAGTGGCTTCACAATCTCCGTGTACCTCCTATTAATTGTAATGCTGTTTTGTTTTTATTCTTTAATCCTAGTCTTTTAACAACGTCCAATGACATCAGATTCACTTCAGCTCCTGTGTCAATCAAAGCTTTAACAGTTCCTCTTTTTGTGTCCAAGGACACATAAATACGTTTATCACAAATTGCCACTGCAAGGTTTTCTTCTTTAACACCCTTATTACCTTGCTTTTCCAAGGGTGTT